>CATIWJ010008334.1:0-21359 GCA_949640765.1 Croton laevigatus | reverse complement strand
TCCAAAATATTTTTAATGGTCTATAAAAATTAATTTCAAGGTCCCTATAAATTAAATTTCTCAAGATAAATCCTAATTTATTAAAAATACATGCTGTTGGGCTTGATTGAAAAGGAAAATAAACTTCAGGGGATCAAAAATGTAGGCGGAGGACTTACTTACAGACGGGGGTAAATGTTTTGGGCACACGGCGAAATTTTTAAAAAGTCCAGGCGCTATACTGCCTTCTTCCAAACGACGCCGTTTCTGCTAATGCTTGAAACGATAGCGTTTCGGTCAAAACACGGCCTCTCCTTGCGTTTTGATCTTCTTCTTCGCCAGACTCCTTCTCCCGTCGGGTTTCTTGCAAACCAGAGCCCACGAGCCCAACGGCGGTACCGTTCTTCTCCTCTCGGCTTCGCCGACCCACTCGCAACCTTAAATCCCCCGGACGGCAACCAGAACGCCCGGAATTTGCCTCCACAGTAACCGGATTATCCAAGTATTATCTGAATAGTTCACTCGGAAAACTCCCTTCCGGCTACTGGTTGGGTTGCTTCTTTCGCCAAACTTGTTTATTTCAACCTCCTAATTCGATTTCCTGTCTCAGATTGTGGGTTTAATAGAGAAATTTCAAAATGTTAAATTTGAATTTCCTTTCTTCTCTTTTCTTCGTTATGTATCAATTCACCTACTGTTTCTCCATTTTCAAACCACAAACCTTAATCACCATTTCGAGCTTTAGTTTCAAATGCAGTGATGAGAGTTCCCAAGTTCTTGAGAGATATTATTTTGCATGTATTATTCTCCACAAACAGGAGAAAACAAAGAAAAAGAATAAGCTCCACTACTGCCCTTTATTCAGACTCACCCAAAATTCCACTAACAATTAATAAAATACAGCCACCTTCACACTCCATTTTGCCAACACACGTTTTTTTTTTTGACTCAAACTTGCCAGCAGCCCACACTTGTTGCCACCTATCATTCCACTTATTAAAAATTTCTGCATGTCTTATTTTATTTGTCTCCTGACACACTTTAGTACATAACTATATCTATATATTTCAATCAAAGCCCTATTAATTACACTTTAGTCCCTTTTTTTTAAATTCTAATTATATCTAATGACGCCATTAATTAACGTTAATTATATTTTTCAGATGTGACAGTCTTTGCTTGGTACATATTATCTAGCTTTTCCCAGAGTTTATACGTGTCTGTTTCTTGAGACACATAATGAAAAATACTGTGGTCAATTCATTGTCTGATTAGTGTCACAGTTTTCTTATTCATTCTCATCCAGACTTCCTCCGTCCTTATGTCTGGTTTGATGCCTTTATTTTCTAAAGGCTCTGCTAAATCCTTTAGAATTAGTAAATCTTCCATCCTTGGCTTCCACGCATTGTAATTTGTGAGTATAAACCAAATCGTCATATCTACGCTTGAAGATTCCATGATAAAGAGCACCCAATTTTCTTGTACCGAACTGTGGGAGCAATATTAGGCAAAACGGAGCTCACGACCGAATTCAGAACGCTCCAAAATGGTAGGAACCGGTCTGACCCTTTCAGAAATTGATTTGGAGAAGGCTGAACTGGACTTCAAAATGCACTGAACTAAACCTGATCCGGTCAAACCAGTGGGCTCAAATACTGGAGACGTGGCAGAAGAAGACTGTGCCACGTGTCACTTCAAAAAGCTGACAAACAGTGACGATGTAGTGGATGACATGGACTACGGACGTGGCACCTTGGATGATGTGGCCGCTTGGCTGGGTCATTTTCAACCTTCAGCTGGCACATGCGGCGAGTGGATCAGAAAGGTGGAGACTCAACGGCGCGTGTTGGTGCGTGCATCGTCGTCCAATGTCCGTTTGGCCTTCCGAAAATTGTAACTTCCTCCTTTCGTCGAGCCTAACCCAGTGATGTGATCAGATTTTACCTCTGAGCAAAACGTAAAATCACGATTTTCAGACAAAATGAATTTTTCCAGAAAAATTGCTGAAAAAATTTTGGAGAGCTCAACCAGGCTCTAATACCACTTGTTCTGTATCTCCAATAAAATTATGAGCATAAATAAACCAGCAGAATAAAATTCAACACACACAGGATTTATGTGATTCACCCTTAACTGTTTAGGGCTACGTCTACGGGACAAACTTCGAATAATTTTTCAGTTATCAAAATAGTAGGCATATAAAGAGATTGATACAAAATAGTGGTACTTAAAGTGTTTCCCAAAAATATCCCAACAATATTTTCTTCACTATGTTCTACACCCTAGTTTTAGAAACCCTTTCCTAAAACCCTCTCAATCTCTCTCCACAAATCACTCACTGCCACCACTTCTCTCCTTCTTTCTGCACACTCAAATGCTGAAGAATCCCCTCTATTTATAAGGCAAAAAATATGTGTGAATAAGCTCTACCATTAATTGTGACTTAGTTAATATTTAGGTGGTGATAGTTGGAGTTGGTAACCATGCATGTCAACTAGGTAGTTAACTCCTTTTGAATAAAATGGCTGGACATTCAACATTATACTCTTAATGAAATGTAATGTTTTTCTGGTGGATGGTGGTGGAGCACCAGAGATTGATCCAAGTGGATTTGAATAAGGAGCCATGGTAGAGGTGATGGACTCTTTCATACCCTTCACGAACAACAGTGTTAGAGGTTATTCTTTTGGGTTTATTGGTTTAAAAGAGAATGGAGTAAGAGGGAAAGTTTCGAAAGAAAAAGAACTCAACCATCTTCTTACCGAGAGAGACATTTGTTGAGATGAGTTTGTTCATTCTTCCATAGGATGATTCCAAGAGTTGCTTGAATCAGGGCCGTCTCGTTAAAATTTGGGGCCTTGTTCCAATATTACAAATGAGGGCCTTAAATTTTGGGGCCATGTTCCAATTTTTACTCTTCTGAAATCCAAAAAACTCTGTTTTTATCTCTTTGTGTTTCTTCTTGTGATTATATATTAATTCCTCTTAGCAATAGTTCTTTCATCTCTTTGTATTAGCATTGGATTACGTACGTATCTTTTGTTTATTTTTTGTAGAAATTTCAGTTTGTTTGTTACTCTGTTTTTTAGGTTATTGCAGCAATTCTTTTTAATGTCATCTTAATCTTGTTTCTCTCATTGTCTAGCTGTTGTTGTATTTCTCATGTCATAGAATATTTTCTGGTTGTTTCTGCTTACTCTTTGCTTCATGCATTGTCTACTCCCCTCTCATTGAAATCTATTTGTTTTAGTCATAATTAATGCTCTGTTACTCCAATACCCACCAGCTCATCTTGCACTTTTTATCAATTTGAAAACTCAACCTAATTTTTGGTCCCCTAATTGTTGGAGGCCATGTTCCGTTGAACACCCTGCACTCCCTATTGGACGGCCCTGGCTTGAATACTGTGTTTCAAAAAGTGTGTATGCGTGTATATTGATGTTTGGATATATATATATATATTAAACATAGATATAAACTCACGCATCCGGATGTGTCCGTTAGGATTCGAGGGCAAATGTCTTACCACTTTTGCTAGCTTCCAACCATTATATAATTATACCATGACTATATAAAGATACATTTGACATTTAAAAAAAAAACTGTTATTTACTTAATTTTGAAAATAATTGCTATTTATTTAATTTTAAACTTCCAAATATGTTATTTACTAATTTCCCCCCTTAAATATTTTGCTTAATACTCTTCCTTAATATCAAGTATTTTGAATGAAACTCTTTATCATTAATAATAATTTGTTTTTGCCTTAAAAAAAATATTTTAAATGAACAATTCTTCTTGTTAACTAATTCAGCGAATCCGAATTAATGTGGACTGTTAATATTCCTCAAAGGTGGTTTGTTTAAGACACAGGTGCAATATAAAAAAATAAAACAATTATTTTTTTATTATCAAGACATATTGATAGGCATGATTTCTTTTCTTTTTATTTTTTTCAATACGGAGGAGGGTACTATCCAAGATTACATTCTTTTTTTTTTTTTTGACTGAATTTCTAAGATATATCTATTCTAAAGGTGGGAGAAGTACCACTCGAACCCTGGTCGACCAGGTAAAGAGCCAACATCCTTACCATTGGACTGAACCCTTTGGTGGTAAGATTACATTCTAGTTACTCGAGGCCAATAGACCTGTAACATATCAGATTCTAGAACATCTTTAACTTGAAATGGCAGTTCCCACAGAGTGATTTCCACCGCATCTGCGGCAACAGCCAAGTTTGCTAACCCATCAGCCACTTGATTGCCTTCTCAGAACATCTTTGGGCTCGATTCAGTTAAGGGTATATGAAAAGTTCTGTCAATTATTTTGTCGTTCGCGTTTTTCTTGCCCATATTGAGTTTGTTATGAGCTTTTTATAAGGGATTAAATTTCCAGCAAATGGTATCAGAGGATGGTTCGTCGATGAATATTTTATTTGGTTAATTATGACTGACATGAAAATTTGAAATTGAGAAGTATGATCATAGTGTTAGTTTTGCTGATTGGCAAATGAAGACGAAGGTGTGACGTAAAACCTTACCAGCAAATCAGCTGTGAAACATCACATTAATACTATTTACTTAACTTTCAAAACTATATTAAGAAGTGTTATTCACCGCTGTTTTCAAAAGAAGATTGGTATTTCTAAAAGCAAGTAGGAAAGGCATTTTTAACCACATTAAGTTAAAATTTGAAATTGGGAAATATAAGGGAACAGTACATTTTAAAAGACTAAAGAAGTAAATGGCACATAATTTGTAAAATAGAGTAAATAGTATATTTTTTGATAAATTGACTTGTTTACCCTTATTATTAAATTAATTAAAATAAAAAACAATTGTTTCTGCAAAATTGATTGCACAAGGTATGTAACTCCCTCATCCTCTTTTTCGTATTCTTCTTCTTCTTCATATTTCTTAGCTGCTTCTACTGCTGCACTTCTTTGCCAACAGTCAGCTTTTTTTTTCTTTTCCAACTTTTTTTTATGATTTTGTATTGTTTCGTGGTGGATTTGTATGATTATCTTATTGTTCTATAAATTATGGTGGAGAGAAAGCTTGTATGACGGCTAAATTTTTAGAGATGAAAAAGAGAAGTCAGATATACCCACATATGGGTCATATATAACATACTATTACTAAAACTCCCTATTATACTATTTGCCTTGCGGACCCTTTAAAATTTATGTCAATTCAAAATTTAGGTAACAAATGTAACAAACTTTTCAAATTTAGGTGCATAAACAAATAAAGTTAAATTTTGAACGAACGTAGTCATAGCTCCCTACAAAGGTTGAAAGTTCATATTTCTAGGCAACTTTGACATAATTTTGGACTAATTTGCAATAACAGGACTAACATAATTGGAGCAAAGTGGATTTGAGTGGTGTATACCACAGCACAATTTAAGGACAAAAGAAATAAAAATGTTTCGATTAAAGAGCAACTTTAGCTAATGGGGGCACATACTTTAATTGGGGAGAGCACAAAGCAAAAGGGAGAGAAACCAATTCAACACACAGCTGAACAGTAACAATTTACCATTTAAATATTCATCACGTAGGGAGATCTAAAACTTTCTTTCTCGGACTCTGTTCTAAATTTTCCTTTTCTCGGTAGTGAAAACCATATCCATTATTCTGTCTTTTACAAAATGATTTAAAACAAGGCACACGCATTTACTCTTTAACCAAAAATTAAAAAAGTTTCAATCTTTCACAAAGTTTTTGGTAAAGAGTAGACAATAATTCACAAAGGGATACTATTGTGTTCTCTGTTGCGAAATTAAGGCATGATCATGATGTACAAAAAATTTAATCAACTACCCCACAAACCGAAAACTGCTTTAAATCAAAATCTAATGATATATATATATATATAAACTATATGCTTCTGCTCAGAATCTGCACCTGATTGGTTGAAAGCATCAAAATTCAACAAGCTCATAAATTTGGACTTCTCCATAAGTTGATAGGCATCAGATTCGACCGGGGGGTTGCCTAGCTTCTGATGCTCTCCTGGATGCACAAGTAAATTAAAAGAAATATATAAGAAATTCTATATATTTTTAGTTAACTGAAAAGTCTATTTGTATGCGGTAAATTGATCTCGCTGAGAAGAAATTTTATTCAGCATTGGAACTTAGAATATTCAGAGGCGAGTTCTACTAAGGCTAAAAGATTGGCTAAAATTTATTTAGGGAAGGAAAAGATATTTGCATGTTCTTTCCACAAATATAAAGTGGTCTAATTTCTTTCTCCAATGCCTTTATTATTTGTTCCTCCTAAAAATAAGAGAAAGATTGTTACTTAAAGAAGCTTTTGTTAAAGAGCTACCCACCAGTATCATCAGCTTCCATGCATTTCAAAAAATAGTTCTTTTGCATTTCTTTTCCATATCAACAGATACTATTATTATATAAAAAAGCAACAATAAACATATTTCTTCTTATAAACTATCATAAATAGCTTCTTTCAAAGACTGAGAGGGGAGAATTATGGAAGGTGAGAATTATGATAGCTGGTAGATAACCCCTTATTGTGCTACTATTTAGCCTTCCATATGATACGAGTTCCAAAAAAAGGCAAAAACAAGAACTAGAAATAGGAAAACGATGAAAGGAATTTTTTAAATTCATTTTGATAACTAATGGAGAGCAATACAGTTGAAAAAAACCATGACAGAAACTGAGTACAATTCTCATAATGATAAGCCAATTATTGTGAAAACAAGTTCAAGTACATTCCATACTTCAAGCATTTTCAAACGGGCTTCAATGACGAATATAATTAGATGAAGTACCAAGTGAAAGAATAAATGTACCTGTTATGAATTGGATCAGGTCCATTAGGCACCCTTCTTTTGCTCACATAATTGAGATTGAAATCCTGATGACTATCATGCTTTCCTCTACCAATCAATTCCCATTGCTCGAAACGTACAGTTGATAAAACTGCTGTTCTTGTCATTTTTTTTGCTTGGTTTGCTAAAATTCCAACACATAAGAACCAAATAACCCCCAAAAGTATACCAGCTCCAAATACAGCTCTCAAAACTCTACGGCCACTACCCATGCTTTTGTCCCCTCTATGCACTCACTACTTTTCAACACAAAACAATTGCTTGCCATTTAAAACTTAACTAATAAAGAAATCAAGAAAACCATACTGATTCTCGAGTAGAAGAATGGAGGTTCTTGAGAGATTTCCAGGAAGATAAAGGAAGGTGAGGCATAACAGGGCAAGACAAGTAATTTAATTGCCTTTAACTTGGCGGGTAAAGGGCAAGCAATTCTATTTAAAAGCATAAGAGTGGAAGCAAGACTGTGCATGTGTGTATGCGTGCATCAGAGAGAGAAGGAGAGCAATAAAATATACTTGCTATAATTCTCTTCTTTATTCTGAGTGGGTCCATCCGGCTCCCCCTCTTTGATTTGGCTAGTGCAATTTTTCATGCAGAGACCAAATGGGGCCTCCATCTTCTAGCTCTTATGTTTCCTTAGCTAATAAAAGATATTGGGTACTGTGCCCCCGGACAATGAGGATGAACAAGTACTACTATTATTCCAATGCAAGGCATTATCTAAGTACTTGACAAATTGCTAGTGTTCCTCTTTCTATCTCAAGATTACACTTCATTATAACAACAAATAAAGTTAATAAATTACCAGAAGCAGAATATATATATATATATATATATATATATATTGCACATTCATATCATAATATGCGCGTGACAGATTTTTTTTCCCCCCAAAGTGATATTAGAAGAATCCATCATCTACTTCCACCCAAATCCCTACAATAACAGACAGACTCAAAGGAAAAGCCTATAAATATTGATTTTCAAAGCCTTGATTTTCTTAAAGAAGAAGAATATCCATCCAACCTGCAATTGAACTACATATAGAGCACCAGCATGATAATTGACTCACTTAGCAAATGAGAAAAGCAACAGAAATAGGATGATCCAACATAAATGGCAATTGAACCGACACAACTAGATTCACTTTTGCTTGTATCGTTCTCTGAATTTAAAGTTTTATGTCATCTAGTTACCTGCTGTCAACCTCATGAAAAAAAAAGGACCAATCATCAAAAAAGCACATGCTTATGTATATTCCTTGGAAAAAGACAATCTTATCTGAGAACAAGTTTCAATCTTACACAATTAATCTCAAAACATTAGAGATTTTTATAGAATAAGAAGATTGATATGTCAATTATCAAATCAATCTTCTAATTTTCTAGTAGAACAGATAAGGAGAGTATTGATGCCACTAGAAAAAGAATATACTGAAGTTTGACAGTTGACAACTCCCACATTTGTCAGGAGAACATATGATTAGCTTAATTGGGATACAACATTTCTAAGTAATAATGAACAGAATGGCTATTAAACATTCAATAATTGGAAATAGAACCTTAATTATTGCTCAGGGACAAAGTAAGAAGGAAAGTTAAAGTGGCAAACCCCTGCAAGCTCCTAGTGGCAGACCAAAACCAATGGACAAAATAACACATGTCCATATGCATCATTTGTGATGAAAAGAAAAGAAAAGAAAAGATGCAATAAAGAAATAGCTACCCAGCAAGGATAACAAATAGCAACAGTAATGTTCTGGTATATCAATTCAAAATTCAAATTATATATAGAGACACACACACACGCCACATATGGCAACTGATGCATCTGAATAAATATTGAAAGCAACGCAACACCATCAACAACTTTCTTTTTTTGTTTCATCAAGCATGTTGTGAAATTTCAGAACCTGTTTCCAGAAATGTCTTGTTGTCACAGTACCCAGAGGGACAGCATCGAACATTATCCTTTTTGGAGTATTGGTGCATTCCTGCATTTGAAGGATATTTAAATCAGGATTTTCCATTTAAAGAGTTGTGGTTCAATGATTCTACTGGGGAAGCTCTTTCAATCATGAGGCGAATGTAAGGTTCACTATGTGCAACTCTTTCTATACTGACGGGTTTCCTTGAACCAACAAAGAATTTCTCTCTTTCTCCTTCAATAAACTGATATATGCAGCTCCAACTTGAACAGATGCAAGAAGAAAATGTTATTCAGTGTGCCAAAGAGGATTCGGTGAGACAAAGCAAAAGGTAGCAAATATCAAATATTAAAAGTTAATAAAGAGACTTCACAGTGTCTCATAATAGTGAGGCAAAACAACAGCAAAAGTAAATAAAACGACAGGTCCTCCGCATTTAAAGAAGTTTAGAATGCTTAATCATTCATTCCCTATCCAAAACAAAGTTCAAAGAAAATAAAGCAACAACATTTTATGAGTTGCAATAATCACAGGAACACAACAGACTAGCTTAAATTTGAAACAATGAGCAGGTCATCCTAAACCATGACTCAATTTGCTCAATGATATACATACACAATCACATCAGTTTCCCTTCTTTGATAAGTAATGAAACAAAAAAGAAAAAAAGAGGGTGCATCTTTACTATGCCATCATGCATGCATTATATAAGACAATACCACTAAGAAGATTGCTAAAACGAGATGTTGATAAGTGAAAGATGCAGAAAATTACTCATATTGCCGGTTATCAGACAACACACACTATGTTGGCAAATGATCAACTAATTCTCTCCCATGAACTACATTGTCACAACCCAGCCTAGGAGCCGGCATACAGTCAGACCGGAGTCTTACCACACAAGCTTTCAAAGTGATCCACCTAACTGCCTTCGTCAACTACTTAGGCCCACATCAATTGGTCTAAAATAATTAATATAAGTTGACTAAGTAGTTAGGTGGTTTAACTTTTATATCATAAATACACACACAAATCTCACCAGCTGGTGACTGGCTCTGATACCATTATTGTCACAACACAACTCGGGGGGCCGCGACTGGCGTGCAGCTAGACCGGAGTCTGACCGCACAATCCTCCAAAATGATCCACCTAACTGCCTTTGTCGACTACTTAGGCCCAAATCCACTAGCTTAAAATAGTTAACCTAACTTGACTAAGTAGTTAGGTGGTCTAACTTATATATCATATCAAATCTCAATCAATATCCGATGTGAAATTTTACATACATATTATACAAGACTGAAGCATCCTACACCTCATCTAACAGCAGCAAACAAATATATCACAAATAAAATATATTATTAATTATTCTATATTGAAACTATTCCTCATGTACTTTACCAACCAAATAAGCATTCCAAAATTTAGGTAAACATTTGGAAGCCAGTTGTATAACTGTATCATTCTTGATCTTCCTTTCTGGCATCAACACTTTCTGTCTCTGACAATAATATAAAGGTAGAAGTTTTCCACAGGTAAACTTAACATGATACTTTGCACAGACACAAGACACAAAATGACAAGACACAAAACCATTGCTTTTGCTTTATTGTGTGAAAGGCTAACATTTTCCCTTCTGTCCTTTGCATTGTCCATTTCTTTTTCTTTTGGTCTAAGTGTAACTCTTTCCCTTCTTTCTTTTGCATTATCCACTCTGCTTCTATTGCTGAACTATACAAACCAGCAGCTTGATGATGATTTGTTTAGTTCACTAATATGCATGAAAAAAATTATCATAAAAGTCAAACTTGTGAAGAACCAATGAATTTTCTGAATGTGCTGAAAGAACAAATGACAGTTTCTTTTCTGTCTTTCTTATTTATTTTCTTTTTCATTTGCCTCTTTGATACACAGCTTATAGTGTTAAGGCATGTTCACTTGTCTAATGAGAACAACACTAAAAATTATATTAGAAGCATGTTGGCACATCTTAAACCATGCTATCAGTTGAGATGTCCCTTCTTATCAACGGAAAACAAGATTCTCTTCTATTTACAGCATCCTTATTTCCAACTTAAACATGATCCTTTCCGATTCAATGATATGGTATATATTTTTCCCAAGGTTCTGATCTGTTTTATGCTGCACAAAAAAAGTGCAATCTGTCAATCATCAGAGAATGCAAGCAGCCTTTGACCTCCTTCCAAGCAGCAAATGCCTCTGAATATGACCCGATACAGAAGTATAAGATTGACATGCTCCAATCATCTTTTAGACAGCTTGAGGATCTCCCATTTAAGGAACCACCCATTGTATTTTGAAGGTTAAGAAACATCTCAAATGCTTGAAAGGCAAAGTACAGATTCAGCCACAATGTTCGTTCACTTTTTGAAGGTTTCCGTGAGTATAACCTCAATCAAAGCTGATATTTATATAGTTTTCTCCAGAAAATCTTAACCCTTAACATAATTTTCTACGAACTCATTTCAGGGATATGTTATTGTGTTTATTGTTTGATCGTGAACAACATATTCAAAACCACCCAGTCATTAGCTATAAAAGGGAGAGTGCAAAGAATCAGCGGTCAACTAAGATTAAAATTAAACTAGAGCAGAATAGATTGATTAAATATTTAACACAACAAACCAAAAAAATCTAAATGAAGAGTATAACTAAATAATATGAGAACTTTGGAGCTGGAAGGACTTGATAATCTAGCAGCCACCAGTTAATCCTCTTTTAACCAGCCTACCAGTTTGGTTTGACAATTATAAACATATAACCAGCAAGCATCTTCAAAAACTTCCAAGTTGCACAATAACAAGTTTTATGGAACAGAATTAAGACAAATTTTAAGAACAGAACAACAATAAATTGAGATATAAGCATGGACAGGTTGCCAGATACACAATTTTCAGGAACAAGTGCACTGCATTTGTAACATGCATAAATTCGCAAGAGATTGGCTTTTAACAACTCATATCATGTTTAGTAATAAAATATAAATTGTAGATATCTATTTACCAAATAGAGAATTAGTTTTCGTACTTACAATTATGAACAATCAGCATGACACTACTAAGGCTTTGTCTCAATGTTATCATGAAAATTAGTCAGCCCAGAGTTCTAAGCAACTGTAGAAAACATAAATCTGTGACATAGACCAGAATGCAACTTTTGAATTGATAACAACATGCACAGATTGAGTAAAATTTATGCCATATTACAGATAATTACCCAAAGCTTCGCTAGGCCAGTTTCATTTGGTCTAATAGTGCCAAGGACACAAAATATCTATTAATCGCATATGTAGAAATGAAAGCGCAAAACCATTTTGGGATTAGATTCTGCTACTGTTCACCTTCAGCTTGTAGAGTTTTGTTCAAACTTCTGCCACTTTTAAAGAGGCTTTCCAACTCTCTTCTTTTGGGCCCACTTTGGTCCATAAATAGCTAAATGTGTTCGACCAAACCTTCGATCAGCTATCTGCATTTCCATAAAAACAAAAGTTTAAAGAATGACAAAAAAACATAACATAAGAAATGTTGGTATTAAAACATGAGAATAAATGCAGACAGAACCAAAACCTTTCCATCTTAATCAGCTACCAACTAAAATATAATTTTCCTCATTTGAGGAATTCAAAGCTAACAGTGATCTAAACAATAAGAATGTGATGCTTACTATCACAAGTTTAGATCATGTATTCATCAGAAGCTATAGTAATATGCTTAACAAAGCCAGGACTAGTAGCAATTGGAAAGTGCTGGCCTGGTAATTGACATTGTTGGAGAAATTTAAGGGAGGCCAGGATTTGAAGGATTTAAACCAAATAAAATAATAGTCAAGTTTCTTCCATGAAGACAGCTTTGAGACATACCTTTATAAGGGAACCACATGAATCCAGCATGTTAGTTCTTAGAGGATATTCCACCACCTAAAGCATGAACTTTCAGAAGCTGAAAACTACTCGAGTTACAGGATTCACAAGAACAGAAGTTGTGGGTGCTTACAATAAATGTATTTTCTCCAATTAAAGCTGAATTTGAAATTTGATCCATAAGTATCCCATAGTCAACTTCCATATATGGAGGTGTGACACTAATGAAATCAAATGTTCTATCCCTTCCTACAAAAAACAAATTTGTATTGTAAATGCTATATAGTTATGTCAACAAAACTTGTATGATGGATTAAACATACTTGCGAACTTTCAGTAACTGAAAGTTCAATGTCATTCAAGTTTTGACAATCTGCAATTATTTGCTTGGGGGAAAAAATGCACATAATTGACAGCGTGCAGTACCTATTAGATAGACACTGTACACTCATTAGTAACGGTATGGAGGCACTAAAATAGGATAAGTAACTTTTTGGGCTTGACTATTGACAACGTGATGGGTGTGAGTCAGCTGCTCAAAAGGGAATCCAATTTGCAGACATGGTTGAAAACCAAAAAATGTTATCATCCTAGTAGTATAAGAAGGTCCACTGAATTAATCAGATTCTAGATCCATATTATCCTTTCTATCTTAAATAAAAGCCCCAGAAGTATCAGTACTCGTGCAAAGAACACGTCAAATGAATTTTAATAGTTTAGTTAAAAATTGCATGAAACCTGACAAGTATCTGGATGAAAAATAAAATTCTGATCTTTCTTGTCTAATAGAACAACCTCTGACACCTTATTACGAGAGTTGCAATTGCAAAACATATAATACACATGTCAAAGTATAACATTGTTTCCCATGCTATCGCTATGATCACTCTAAAAAGAGACCTATAGAACATGAAGACTTTACAACAGACCAAAAACCAAATCATTCTCTTTTTCTTTTTCTTTCTGAATGAGTGTTCCTACTTAAACTAGAACACCCAGATGGATATCAAGTGCCTCTCATATTGAATATGAAGGGTAGGCCACTACCTATTTTATTAAGAAAATCCTATCCTAAACATTTGACCTTTCTTTTAAAATGATTACCCTTTATTTTTTGGGCAAATTAAATTGATTATCCTTAACATTTGGCCTTTCTTTTAAATTGATTATAAGCATGCATCATTATAAGCAGTCACAACTTTTATCAATTCAAAAGAAACAATATTACTGTTAGCATGAAGTCCATGCAGCATTAGAAGTTGTCCAAATTCAAAATTGCAGAATATTACAATACAAACTACCCTGACAATTCCTTAGGCTCAGTGATTTTTTATAATATTTATTACTATATGTCTGCATGTGCAATGTGTGTGTGTGTGTGAGCGAGCGAGAGAGAGAGAGAGAGAGCACACCTACAAATTGTTCTGCTCGTTCTAGAAACTTTTCCACAGTAATTGTATGAATAACTGAAACGTCAAGAAACCCAGTTGACTCCAAATTTGGTTGTAGAACATTTGAAACTACCCAGGGATCCATCTCAACAAAATGAACCTGGGAATTGACAAACAAACGCATATCATAGTACCATAATGAAAAATACAGAACCAATTACAAGATTTTACTGGTAGCAATTGAGAATCCTATCACAGAAGGAAATCTGAACTAGAAGTAATCAATAGTTCACGCTATATGGTGAGACATAATAAGTTAGCATGATACCTCAGAACATCCTCTGCTGATAGCTTCAATGCCAACAGATCCAGTGCCACTGTACAAGTCCAACCAGCAACCCGGCCTTAAAGATGCAGGACAGCCACCAGCAGCCTATGGAAAGCCAAGTAGAACTGTTTAGGATGAAGTATACACTAGTCGATACAAAAGAAAAAGAGATATCAAGAGAGAAAGAATCTGAGAGAAAAAAATATCTACAGCTGATTGATAACCAACATTACACACCAATGTTCACTGGAAACAGCAACTAGGCAGAACAACCACCTGCAATATATCAAAGGCAGATCCTTTCACAACTTCCATCATTGGTCGCACATCAATGCCCTTTGGTGAAAGCAATTTTTTTCTTTTAGCCTTTCCTCCAAGCACCTATGATTCCCAACAGTTTCTTTGTATTAATTATGAAATAATATTTGAACAAAGACAAACCACATTATGTAATAATGTAAAGCCATTAAAGCATATTGCAGGCGCCAAACAATAAATCAATCACCCTGTCGTGGTATTAAGATGCGACGACATCATCACTGAGTCTTTTACTATGAATAACCTGCTCAGCAGCAATTGCTATTATAGTCTCATTAAAGGAAATGAAAAGCTAAAACATTTTTGGTACAGCCAATAAAAAAAAAATTAACAATGAAGAAGAAAACCAAGCGTTCTACTCAATGGTGCAAAAAACTCAGTTTCATTAATCTCCCTTAGGATCACAAAGACACAAAATACCATTAATTACTAGCATACTCTTCAACCACATTCAAAAGCTTTCCTAAAAGGAGAGAATAAATTTCTTTTTTCGATTTCTAACATTTAACTTCAATTGTTCTCCTGGTAAATGCACAACATTAAAAAACCTGGAGGGAGTCGGCTGAAATTTTGATAGGCACTGGAGCCAAAAAGTGCCATGAGATTTTTTATGTTCATTCCCTAAAGAAGTCATTCCCTTCTTATTACTACCAATTAAGCCGTGATGAGAAAGCCAAATGGACCTCAAAAGAAATGGATGCACCTGAAGCAACTTATGCGTCGTCCTAGGTGGCTTGGCCTCCTCTTCAGTGACTTGTTTCTCTCTTCCTTTCTGTTCAACTTCCTTTTTCATCCTTTTCTGCAGGAACCAATTTATCATTCAAAAGCAAGCACAAATGATAGCCTTCGATTGGAAAATGTAGATAAAATAAATTACAAAATCTCAAGCCTTCCTTCCATAATTCAACAGTTCCTAATAAAAGTCCTTCCTTTCCTCGATTTTCTCATTTAAAAATCACAAAACTAGAACGTAAAGAAGTGAAAACCTTAGAAGATGGCTCCGTCAAGAACTGTTTAGGATCGAGACCGTAACGCTCGTATAAGGCTTTCTTATCTCCACTCATCAATCCGCCTCTTGAATCTGCTCATATCATGAATATAACACTTTAGCAAGAATATACGCAATAAAAATTGAAAGTTGATGTGAATTGGGAACTGACTCTGATAACAAACGATAAAGGTTGGTTGACGATTGAAAGACTTGGAGGAGAAGTTGCCGAGAGGGAAACTGAGAGATAAAGAAGAGGAAAGTAGCGATAATGGAATTGCCATTGTTAGAGAATGAAGCTTAGTGTAGTTGCAGACTGAGCTTGAAAAGTTTAGGATGAAAGGTTGAAACGCTTAAAGTAGGATGAATGTTGAATTTGTGATGTTAGATTGATCCACTTTTCAAACTTATTTTATCCATTTGCTCCCTACACTTAAACAAAATATTCAATTTAAACAATTTTTGAATTAATTAGTGTTATTTATTACTAAATTTATTAATAAAATAATAAAAATTAGAAGCACTAACTAAAATAAATTTAAAATTTCAATCTTTAAATTAATTATTTGATTATTGGGTTAGAAATTTTAAAATATTATTATTAGCTTAATATCCTACATGCATACGAGCGTTGGAAAGTTTTTTTTTTTTTTTCTCTAATGTGGCAAGTGAATAAGAACAATTTACATTTGAATTTAATTGGAGATACTCTAATCCTGACTAATCTCAGAATTGAGTGTGTAAGTCCCACTATTTTATCAGGTAATTATACAAATTTGGTTTCATTTTATTTTTTATTGGAATATTTTAGTTTTGTAAAAGTAGTCAAAAGCTTTATTAATTTTGCAAAAGGCCATTTTGACTGTTGTTCTTCTTTTCCAAATTCTCTGCCACCAACATCATTCATAGAACTACCACTTACCCACCAGTTAATAGCTCATCCATTGGCGATCCCAGTAGTGTCAATCGTTACTCTGCCATTGTTAGTATTCACAAAGAGTTGATTCATAATCTATAGCATATATGAAACTCTTTTAACCTGATTGACCATTCAACCATGAGGCCTGATGTCTCTGCTCTCAACGACAGCTTCTTTGGAGGGAAAGTTGTTCTCACACATACGGTGTAAGCTTGAAAATATTTTCGTAGCCTCACTAAGACTATCAACATCGCATATGTTATCTTCTCAACCTTAGGATACCTAAGTTCTGTACTCTTTAAAACCTTATTTACATAATAGATAGGTAGCTGCTCATCTTCATTCTCTCTAATTAAAACCGATGCCACTGTTTCCTCCATAACAGCCACACACAAATATAGTACCTCTCTTTTCACAAGTTTACTAAGTAAAGGTGGAGAAGATAAGAACTTCTTTATCTCATCAAAGGCCTCTTAGTAGTCTACTTCCTAAGTAAAATCGTTGCCCTTTTTTAGCTTTTTGAAAAATAAGAGGCACTTCTTAGCTACACATGAGATAAACTGTCACAACTCGAATTTTTAATTCAAAATCTTTTTATAAATAATTTTAATAATTTTAATAAAAAGTTATTTTAAGAAAATGTGATGAATTAAATGTCCGAATAATAATTAGATCTAAGAGACAGACATTTTAAGTATAATATAGTAATATTCGACTCCGAAGGCATTTTGATTCTTGAAAAATTATATGTTTGGAATTGAGTTTTGGAATATTAAAATTTGGAATCTAGACTTCATGACGATCAATTTGAGTATAAATTTGCTAGGTTTGAAGATAAGTCAATTTTTACCCACATCAGGTAAAATTCGATAAAACCGTAAGTCCAAATTTATCACTGTAAAATTATAAAAATCATCAATAGTGGTCAAAAACTTAATGATTAAGGCTTTAAGATAAGATTAGGAGGAATCTAGTTATCCACTACAAACATTTTTCAAATGGGAGACAAGATTAGATAATTTAGCCAAAAATTATTAAAGTTGTAAATAATTAAGAACTAAAATACAAAATTAAACAATGTGGAGAGGTCTATAAATCGGCCTTAGACATTTAAAGAGATCATTAGAATAGGCACTAAAAATTTAGAGGAAACACCAAATTATAGGTCATTATTATTTTAGGTAGGCTGTTAGAAAGGAGATTATCATTATGTGAGTTTTAGCGCACCTATCTATGTGTTTTAGAAGGCGTATATGATCTAAGTCTTAGCAAATTCAGTATGATTCCAGAAGTTACTCCGTTCTTATTTTCTTTAGGTAATTGATCCTTAAACTTATCTTAGTTTTTCAATTTAATTCAATAGTTACATAATTAATTATTTTGAGTTCATTTTGAGATTTAATTATTTTAAGGACTTAAATAAATTATGAGGACATTATGTTAAGCCTAAAATTTATAAACTAAGTTTAATTTGGTGTTGAAAAACTTAATTATTTATTTGGACAGTTTGTTGGACTTAATTATTTAATTGGATAGTTTGTTGGATTTAATTAATTATTTGGACAATATTTATTGGACATAATTATCATTGGATAGTACCTATTGGACACAATTATTTGAGACAATACTTATTAGATATAAGTATTTACTTGGACAATATTTATTGGACATTTAAAGGACAGTTAACAGGATTTTCATCTTAAAAATCTAAAAATAGAATAAATGGAAATATCCAGACATATAGTAATCTTAAAATTTGTATGAACGATGTTAGGACCATCCGGGACAAAGAAGGCAGAACCAAAACTCAAGGAAAAAATAGATTAATAGGGCCAGAATGAGGTTTGATACTTTAACTTTAAAAAGCCTTTTTATATTGTTTTGTGTTGATTATTATTTTTAATTTTTTGTAGAATTGTGATTTTATTTAATTAATTATTATTGCTTTAATTAATTATTATTGTGATTTTAAGTAAGATTTGTTGCTTAAATAATTTTTATATATCGAATTATTTTTCGTAATATTTGTTATTAGTATTATTTTTAGTAAGATGATATTTTTTATAAATTAAGTAATTTTAAATACTGTTATTTCATTAAAGTTAGTTTTAATTCTAGAAACGAATGTTTTCGAGAATTTTATATAAAAGCTAAGTTTATTTTAGAAAAATCTAAGTACCTAGAATAATTTGGAAAATATTTTTCAAAATTGAGTTATAAAAAAAAAAGAGAATATTTGTAAATTAGTAAAGGATAATTTATATTTAATTTTCAAGTGGAATTTTGCAAAAAGATTATTTTGTCGAAAAATACCAAGTATGTTTTTTATAAAAATACCGTATTATTTAAGATAAATTTATTTTTGGTAAAATATTGTGATAAATAAATGTGTGATTTTTTAGATGAATATTGTGATAGTATTTATTTTTGAAAAAAAAAAATTTAGAAAGTGGTAAATCCAATATTTAGTAAATTTTATAAATTTCTCACATATCCAGTAAATATTTATTGCTCTACTTATGATAAGTTAAATTAGTGAGATAATGATATGATGCATTATATACTAAGCAGTACTGCGAAATTTTGAACAGATTGAATAGTGATACAGATTGAATCATGACACAGAACAATTTTGATAAAGATTTCAGTTATAGCGGCTATAACCGTGCGACTGATTATATTAAATTTTGAATACAGCTGTTTAAAAATATAGAATTCGAAATTGTTGTAAGTAATACCATACCATACCAAAATTCAGATAGTGACTTTATCTCTGTGTTCATCTAAATATCTAGTAGAGCCAATTACTTTATAAATAGAGTATGGAACTAATTTATTACATTCTTTTTAATTATGATGTTATTATTTTTATACGTTGGTATGGATGGAATTTATTTTGCTTATTATTATGAAATGTTATTTTGGAAATTTTGTATATATTTTAAATACTGTTGAATTTTAAATTATTATTGCTTTTCAATAGTTAAAGTTTCCTCTGGGCGTAATTGTTCGGCGAGTTAAATGTTTTAACTCGTAGGTATTAACGAAAGAAGGTAGATTTACAAACCAAATAAACCAATTAGCCGTCAACCAGTATTGAAGATACTATACAGGTATATCTCTAGTATGAATAATGAATAGATGGCATGTACTAAAACAATATTATGTGTGTAAGACTTATTTATTTTTGTGTGATTATAAACATTGTGTGTGTGTGTATTTGACATTGAATTAGTAAATAATATGAACTCTTGAAAGAAATATATATTTTACGTATTTGTTGAGTTCGTTACTGTATAAGTAGATTCTGTTAAAGGAGTCTGGGTTTTAAATGCGACCAATGTGACCCTTTTAGTCTTTCTTGGGAATCTATCTTGGAATGGTGTTCTGTCTAGGAAACTCCTTTGAAGACTTTCCTGGGAATTATCGAATCAATTAACTTTCGACAAGTAAAAGTTAATTATATATATAAAAATAAGACGTAAAGATAGTTGTAGCTCTTTTATGGATTTACTACGGTAAGTCTATAAGGGGCGCTACATAAACCTTCTCAAGGCTATTAACCTTTCGTTCAAGACCTGGACCTTATACAAAGTTTGGGGAGGTCGTATGTCTAAGACAACTTTTATCTTTTCAAGGTTTGCCTTAATTCCCCTTTGTGATACCATGAATCCTAAGAATTTCTCTGCTCTTACCCCAAAATCACATTTTTTAGGTTTGAGTTTTAGATTATATTTATCCAATATGTCAAAAATTTCCTCAAGGTCGCATACATGCTCTTCTATAGATTTACCTTTCACAATCATATCATCAACATAGACCTCCATATTCCTTCCAATATGGTCCTTGAACATTTTATTCACCAACATTTGATATGTCGCCCCTACATTCTTCAACCCAAATGGCATAACCTTATAATAATAGGTTGTCATTTTCATAATGAAACTAGTCTTCTTAGCAAAACTTGACTCTATCATAATATGGTGATACCCATTTTTAGCGTCCATAAAGGAGTACACCATATATCTTGCTGTAGAGTCCACCAAGTTGTTGATGTTGGGCAAAAGGTAATAATCTTTTGGGTAAGCCTTATTTAGATCAGTGAAGTCTACACACATTTTTCACGTTCCGTTGGCCTTCTTAATTAGCACTACACCTTTGTTATAATACCTACCTTTTTTAATTTGGCGACCTCCTCCTTAATCACTGCCCCTTTTTTCTTTAGAGTGTCACCTTTTCCTTTGTACTATAGATAGATAGCTTAGATCAATGTTTAATGTCCTCAGGTTTCTATGCAAAACTTGAGGCATGTTTACTTAAAAAATTCTCAACCAAATGAGAGGTTTCACCCAGCTCCATTCCTACTTTTACCACTTTTCCTTCGCCAATACTCACTTTTGTGAGCTTCTCTACCGTTGTTACTTATTTATGAGAAGGTCGCCCATCTAGAGGGTCAAACTTATCTTTGTCTATTTCTGCTTCTTTGACAACCTTATCGTTAATACTCTTGTCCATGAACTTATCTCGGACGCTAGCGTAGTCCTCTTCCACGACTATGAGGTTGCCTTTCAAAGGAGGTATCCCTAACGTTTTGCTCTTTTCATAAGAGGTAACCTGTGTTTCTACGATCTCGATCATGCTTGTAATTTAAAGATAAAATACTTATTCAGTCTAAGCTCACCGTACCAATAAAAGTTTGAAAAATGTGATTAGCCTTGACAGAGTCTTGACGTTGGCTTTATATAGGGTGTTTAGGTAGTGGAATT
>CATIWJ010008324.1:0-18234 GCA_949640765.1 Croton laevigatus | reverse complement strand
CAAAGCTTAAAAATTTTTGGTGGAGATGTGTGTTAGATTATTTGCCTACAAAGAATAATTTGCGAAGGAAGGGGATAGATGTTGATGGGAATTGCTTATTTTGTAACCAAGAGGAGGAGACATGTTTGCATATACTGTTTCTGTGCCCAGTTATTGCAGATTTGTGGAGAGATTATCCAGCAGTTCAACGGATTAATGGCAACAGCAGATTGAAGGATTGGGTGGCGGCAGAAGTGGTGCAATTAAATGAGACAAATCGCACAGGTATTTTAGCAATGGCGTGGAGTATATGGATGGCACGAAATAGATTCTTATGGAAACAGGAAGCTGTGCATATGGAGAGTATTCGGGTTTTAGCAAGCTCCACAGTCCAAGATTGGAGGCTTGCTCAACTGATGCCAACGAATAGGCCTGCTCCACCGATGCAGATGGGGTCTGGTAGTAGTGATAGGTGGGTGAAACCGGATTTTGGTATACTTAAGTGTAATATTGATGCTAGTTTTCTGGGTTCACGTCATTGGGTTGGTGGTGGAATGATAATCCGCGATTTTAACGGCTCTATGCTAGCAGCAAGAAATATAGCTCTTCCTTTTGTACAAACACCTACTGAGGCAGAAGCGATAACTTGTAGAGAAGCATTATCTTGGATAAAAGGTTTGGGAATTAGTGGAGTGTTGTTGGAGATGGATGCTAAGATTGTGGTGGACCAGATTAATTCTCCTTTATGTAATAGGACTTCATTGGGATATCTGGTTGATGATTGTAGGGATTTACTAGCTCAAATAGGTGATATCTCTGTCTGTTTTGTAAAACGGTCTGCGAATGAAGCCGCTCATATTCTTGCTAGAGAGGTTTCTTCTTCGACATATGTAAAGGAGTGGTCTTCTGATCCTCCTTTATTTCTTCGCCATGTTCTTCAGGCGGACTTATTTTAATGAATTACATTTCATTCAAAAAAAATAGAATTAATTAAAGTAAATAAAAGACTAATCGGTCACAAGAAATCGCTATAAATTATGTTTGAATGTAACTTTTCAAAAGTTTAAGATATCTCTCCTATTTTCATACTAGTATATATTTTCCGTGTTTCTATTCTAAAGTAGGAAATATTTCTTTTTCATTTTTAAAGTTATTAATATTACACAATTAATGCATGAGCTTTGTGATATTACAAATCCAAAGTACAACTAAAACTAAAGATTACACTGAATAAAAATAACAGAATTTCAGATTTTTTTCAAAAATAAGGAAAATTTTAAAATTATTTTTTAGCTGGTTGTGGTATTGTGACCATACTAAATATACTGTAGACTCATCCTTCAATCTAACCATGATTTTATTTTTCTCACCTGGTCATCATAATAGCTCGAAAAATGTAACATAAAATTTAGGTCATGTGACCATGCCCAAATGATTCAACATCATCTCTCGCTCCGGCTAATGAACGACAATAATTTTGGTGTCAAAACGAATCTCATATTAAAATCTGGTTTTGAATCTGTCAACGGATCATCAAAGAGCCATGTAATCGACAATTTAAGTTTCGGCTACCAAGGTGTCTTTCCCAAAACTTCAACGAACTTTTCAGACTTTCTCAATGAAGGTCTAACAAAACTAAGGGCACGTTTCGATTCCCTTTGATGACTCATTTCCATTGCTGCCTTCCATGCCATCAATCTATGATCGAAGAAGAAAATGAAAACGAATTGGGTCATCGGACCTATCTATTGCAGACTTTTCAACAGTTTTTCCATCGTCCAAAAGCCAATGGTCGGCAAAGCTTCCAGTATCATGAGACTCATCGTGTCAAGGGCTAGCAAACGGTGTCATGTCTCGTAGGTCTAGACCTTGTGGAGGCGACAACAAGCTTCCAAACGATCGGGAACCCAATTGGCTAAGGGAGGAAGAAAATGACAAATTTGATTTTAATCCTCAATTTTTTGACAAATATATAGTTAGTTTTAAAAAATTTTACTATGGTCTCTTATGTGCATTTTAAGCAAACAATCAGATATTAATATATTTTAGAAATTATAACGTGAGATATTAAATTGTGCATATGCAAATGTCAAAGTTCCATTTGAAAAATGGACCAAATGTAAGATGTCTAATTATATATTAAGCCTTAATAGAATCAAATATTTGATATTTCACTGTTATATTTGTTATACTTATATTTATCAACAGAGGAGTATGAATTGATTCAACAATATTTATATTTTTTGAGATTGCTTGATCCAATCGACTTCAAGTACACCAAAATTCAATTATATACATGTAAAACAACCCTCTCTTGGAATAGCATAAACTTGAAGTTAATTACTATATATATACAGGAAAAATATTGAGGAGCACATAATAAGTGGATTTAATTGCGGGAAAAAATGGAAGCAAAGAAAGAAGGAAGCATGTGGAAGATCACGTGATGGTTCCTAAACCGCATGAGTCCACGTTTTTGGTGGCATAGCACAGCACAGCACGAGCACACAAATTTTTTGAAGCATCTAATTCTCATACTTAACAGCTAATCTCTATAATTAAAGATAATAATGGAATCATTAACAACATAATGTACTCTGACTCACTCCACTTTATTATTTTCCAGTACACACCTTATAATAACAATAATAATAGCTGGCAGTCAATCTCCCGTTCAGTTTAGCTGGAGACACGTGGCCTTCTTATTTTTCAATCGAGTTTTTCTCCATAATTTTAGGAAATTTTTGTTTGTTAATTTTTAGCTAACCCTGTATGGTATGATAAGATTTTTCAAGCAAATAGCTGATTCCTCATATTAATGGAGCCTGATATGATTTACAAGTGGTGGAAAAAAAAATATGAATTTACAATAAAACTTTAGAAATTGGGATTTCATTATGTGATTTTTTTTTTTTTAAACAGAACGTAATCTCATTATTAAAAGTAAAAATCGACCAAACAACAAAAGATACAATCTTAATTTGGTAACGAACGTAGAAAAACGAGACTCTAACACAAATATGCACCCCTTTATTTGCTTGTCGCCTAGTTCATTAGACACAAATATAGTGAGGACATACAATTTTGAATAACTATTCCATTTTTAAATTAGTCTAAAATTTTAGAATTAAGATGAGAAATCCAACTCTGAGAATCGGTGAAGATGCAATCATGCAACCATGACCAAGTAAACAATCTTAATACACTTATTCTCTACTTTGAAAATTTATAAAATGGTTTTTACAAATGAATTTCATAAAATTTTGTGAAATTTCTTTTCTCCAAAGTGTTAATATGTATCTAAAATTAGTTAAAAAATTGACTCAAATTTAAGTGATCAAATAGTATATAAGACATGTTTGACCGAATTAAAAGTACCTTTGGTTTAGCTGTTTCATACTCAATAATTATAGTTTAGTAAATTTTTAATCCGATATCTGATAGTCGTTGGGGATCCAAATCAGTTGCTGATTCGATCAGCTTTTATCTAGAGTTTTTCCTTTATCTAATAGATGGTTCATATTAAGATTATACTACTCTTATTAAAATTATTATAAATTATAATTTTTAAATTATTATTAAAGAATATTAATTTTACTTAATTAAAAAAATAATATCAAACAATTATAGTAATTTTTTAAAAGATAATAATTATCATTTAATAATTTAATTAATAATTATCTATATAATATATTAAACGTTAACAATAAAATAAAATAATATTATTAGCTATAAAAATAATTAATTATATATTATATATATTTACTGAAAATTTCACATTCTATTTGCATTGACTAATGAATTTTTACCAAACATCTACCTGAATCAGCTAATAGCAACTGTTATTAGTTTTTATAAACCACAAAATCAAACGAGCATTAAGAAAATTATCCTTTATGAAACAATACTTCAACAATTTAAAAACTACCCTAAAATTATTTGACCAATACAACAAAAGATATTTTTCAACTTTTTTACTAGGTAACATTAAAATCTATTTCAAAAGTGATTAGTTTTAAAAAATAAAGAAAAGATAAAATAAAGTATTTAATAACCTTTCAAAAATTATTATGTAAATTTGAAAAAATAATTTATTAATTTACTCAATATAAATCAAAGTTACAATAAATTGTTAATAAAACAAAACACAAACTGTTGACTATTATAATTACAGTATTTAACTTTCAATAATCCAATCCAAGGATGCGCTTTGCAAGTGGTGTGGAATAACAATATTTTGATATCTCTTGGAAGGACCACATTTTACTTTTCAATGGACTCCTTATGTACTTATCATTAATAAATTGACACTTTTTGCACCCCAAAAAATTGGTACCTTTATGCTCAATACAATTACAACATTTTTCAAATTCTTTCTAGTGGAGATGCCTCCTATTGCCTAATTAACAAATTGTAATACTTATGAATAAATTATTTTAATAAGCAACAAATTGTCATTTATTTTTTAAATTATCTTATTATTTTTAAAAAAAATTAATAAAATGGTTATTAATTTAAAATGCCACGATTATTTAAAAAAAAATTAAATACCACGACCAATCATAATACTAATTTTTACTCATGAACAGAAATACTCTTTATGAAATAAAATATAACTATTAAATGACTACGACATTATTGCGACTCACTAAACAGAATTTGGAAATAATTATTAAGCAACTAATTAATCAATTAATTAATATCTCACAAGAAAAACATAATTCAAAAAAACCAAATCATTTCCAATCCATTATATAAAGTGGGCATTAGGCAAATGTTATACTCTTACAAAGTAGTCTATCTAACGAACATAGGCAAAGGAGCCACGTCATTTTGTAGCATAAATTAATAAAAAGCATGGCTCTTGTAATAAATGCAACAGTGGCATATCAACTGTTTGCTCATGTGAGCAACCAAAATTGGTGGACCCGACTTCTACTTCTTCTTAACCCATTTGCTCACTAAGGTAATGGGCCCTGTCTGAGGAAGAGATGGGTTAGTTAAGGTTATATTACATGGATGTATATGTATATGTATATTCGGTCTCTGTCTTTTTAATGGACACACAGTAAAATTGAAAAAAAAAAAAAGAAATTTATTAAATTTTAAAAATATTTTCAGTTATTTTATTAAAAAAAATTATAGTATAATAATTGTATAAAATCTGTACAATAATTATACAAAAATTATATAATAATACAATAGTTATATAATACTAATATAATAGTAGTACCAAAACTATGTTTGTACAAAAAGAATACAATAATTTTATAAAAAGTATATAATAATTATTATTTTATTTTTATTTGTGTCAATTTTTATTAAATAAATTAACTAAATATTTTTTTTATAAAATAAATTAATTAAATGTCTGTTTTTACTCTAAATTACTATTTTTTTTTTTGGACAATAGGAATTTTTTTCTAATTATTTTAATTGTTGAAATCGTTTCTATAAGACCCCTGTTATTATATATATCTATATCTATCTATAACATATATAAAAGTACGAATGAGGGTAACATTATGTTGGAAAAAAAAAAGGGGGTGACATTGGGATCGCAAAAAATATCATTCTATTTCTATTTTTTTTTAGGGTAATTATGATTTTATTAAATTACTAAATTAATTATTTAACTAATAACAATCATAATAGTATTATTAATATTATTAATGTATCCTAAAATTATATTAAATTAATTAAATTAAAGAAGGCAACTTCTATTTGAAAAAAATAATCTAATTAGTCATCTGAATTTTTTTTTTACTTATTTGGTTCTTAAATCTAAATCTGATTAATACGTTTCCTTTAATTTTATTATTATTAACATTGACGTGCAACATTTAAATATAACTAACATATATAATTAAAAAATAACTTTGCCTATTTAATTATTACATTAATCAATTACAAGTTTGCAACCGCAAGTTTTTTTTTTTAATATAAATATTTTAATCTAAGGGAAGGCATGGTAAAAATCAAACCCAGATTTTTTTGGTAAAATAGTTGCGCTGTCAATCATTGCGCCAACTATTTTTCCTTGTAACCCGCAAGTTAAAATACACAATATCATTTAGATAAATGTCTAGGTATCCTAGCTTCATTAACAATAAATAGAATTATATAGTCCTATAACATGCGTTGATCGATATACAACCTAATTAAATAGCACATTTTTTTTAAACATTAAATAGGACATGTTTATTAATATAGTTTTTTTAAATAATATTAAATTAATTAATTTATAAAGGTAATTTAATTTGAAAAAGGTAATCTAATTAATATTATATTATGTAGTAGTAATAAAGTTCGTTTTTATTAACATAATATTTATAGTTTTTGATTTATTGTTAAGTAAAAAAAAAATTTGGAGATTTTTACGATCTGTGTAGATTTTCTACTACTTGTAAATTTAGAACTAAAAATTTTCACACATTTATTTGTAAATATTTTCATGGATTGTGCTTTTAATAACGAATTTATAGGTTATTTTAATTATATAAGAATTAATAATCAAGAAGGAAAGAAAAACTAGTACAATAAAGCCTATTTTTATTGAATCTTATAGGCTTATTAAATTTGAATGCTAAAATACCTAAACTATTTCTTTCTTTTGTAAATTTTTAAATTAATTTTTAGTAAAATTAAAAAAAAAATCATGAATTCATAGTAAGAAGTTAAAATTTTTGTCTTTTCATAAATTCACTTTCATTGTTAAATAATTTCAAGCATTATAATAATAACAATACAAAATTTGACTTAATAGTGAAAATTAGTAATATTAATTTAGTTAAGTTAAAATAAAGTACAAAATATATTTAAAAATTATAAATTTTTATAGATGATATAAAGAAATGAAAATAAGTAAATTTTATATCATGCATTAAAAATTAAAAAGTAAGATAAAAATTATTAAAAAAAAGTATAGAAATTTAAAATTGTAACATTTTCAATATAATAATTTTTTTTAACAAATATCAATATAATAATATAAGAGTAGTGATTTAATATCATGTCAATTTATACTAAACAAAACAAAATTTATAACTATTATTATTTATACAAATAATAGAAAACGATTTTGAATGCGTCAATATTAATTTAAATTGAGAAAATAATGATTGATGTATTCAATATTACTTAAAGAATCAAAATTAAAATTTAATAATTTGAGTAAATATTTATTTTTTATTCAAATAAAAAATTAAAATATTAATAAAGTCATAAAATATTATATTAATTACTAAATAAAAAAAATATTAGAATTCTTGACATTAGTAATACTTGCTTTAGAAATATCATTCAAAATGTATTCTCCATTATTGAAAGTGTAATGAATTGCAACTCAAAACAGAAGTGATTTAAAACAGTGTTTATAAAAGTGTTAATGAAAATTTTAAAAATATTATGTGAAATTAGGAGAAATTTTTTTTTGATATATTATAATTGTAAGCATCCTTAAAGTCCGGGGCTCCTTAAAAGGCTTGGTCGCCCCCACTTAGACCTAGGGTAAAGTCACCCTTACTTATCCTGGACGAAAATCGCTCTCACCTTAGTAGAGGAGAAGTCTCATTACCGACCTCGACCTCATGACTTGATCTTAGCCTCCTCGTCAAGTTAGGCCGTTGGACCTTGAAAATCTGAGGAACGCTTGCGCTTTGAGATTCACGAAGTCCAAAGAATCCTATTGGATGTGAGAAAGTTGGGGCTTTATTGCCTATATAAGGCCATCGTCATGCCTCATTCAGAGACGAATCACACTTTGAGACTTTCAATAATAATTTTAGAAAATATTAAATATATGCAAATATTACTGTCGAATAATATAATTCAACTATTAATCAACTACTTATATATTAAAACGTTAAAGAGGATGTTCTTACTACTACTACTAAAAGACTTATTATTTCATATAATTATGATAGTAAGGCACCATTTCAATACAATTAAAATAAAAAGAGAATATTACAATGATAAGTTGGATAAATATTAGCAAAACAATATTGATTTTACGAAATAATTCCAAAATCTTATGATTGATATTTTAAATAAGAAAATGAAAGTCCTTAATATATGAAGACTTTAATGTTATATATGTATTTAGAATATTTTATAACCTTTTAAATAGAGTTTCAATTATATATTATATAATTATTGATTTAAGTGTTTGAACATGTTTTTTTAGATAAAAAAAAATTTAATGGTGATTTATTGTCACGATTTTAAAATTAAGTAAAAATTACAAAAATTAATAAAATTATAAAATAGTAGAATTAATGTAAAGTTTAATTTTATGCTTTTTATTTTTATAAATAATTAAATATTATATAATTATAAATATAATTACAGAAAAATTTAAAATTAAATAACGAGTGAAAAAAAAAAAAAAGAATACATTGTTGGAAGGCACGAAAATAAAAATTAGTACACTATAAAAATAAAAACAGTAGCTTCCATTAATTTTTTTAATTAGCTAGTTAGTGCTTGAATTGGTGTTCCCCCCCAAAATTTAATTGGTGTTTGTTAGTCTTTAAACATCACGCCACGTTATAGTTAATATTTTTTATTCTTTGTATACATGTGCAATCCACCATCACCACCTCTTAACTAATATTTTTTAAAGCATTGAATAATGGGCCAATAGCTTTATTTTCATGTTCTAAAACCTTATTTTATAATGAAAACCTAATTAACATTGCGTCAAACGGGAGAATAGTACAAAGTTTTGAGTTAATTCAAGAAATGCTGATCATGATCACTTATAATTAATTAGGATCTTGTTAATATAACTAAGAGATTTGGAAATTGGTAGCGTATTAAGTATTAATTCTCCTAAAGAGAAAATATCCCAAACCATTAGATTAGGATGAATCTTAATTTTCGCTATAAAAATGAAATGAAAGGCTATGCTTATTAGACTTATCTTCCATTAGAAATAGAGAGAAAAACAAAAGAAGAAGGAAAGAGACCCTTACCCTTTTTGTCCCCTAAGAATCAAGAACGCCATGTTCTACCAACCATCTTTAATTTTCAACGTCTACATCATTGTCCAATCTAACATAATCTTGTCTATTTACTCACAATATATATCACCAAAAATTAAAAAGGAAGTTCTAAGTTTAGGGGTCTGACACGTGGCAGCTAACCTGTAGGACAAATTGGACCGGCTTGTTTGATTATTTTGTCTTTTGATACAACAGTTATTGTGGTTTAATTAGTTTTGGTTTAATACCAAAGGGAAAAATGTTGGAAGGCATGTGCCAAATTGACCTTAGGATTGTAGGGACCGGCGTTGAATGTCTAGTTAGTTTCTCTTGTCACATATTGATGACAGTTCTGCAATTTAGTATGATCAGCCACCAGAAGATATTAATTTCCATTTTACAAGGCAATTTTTCTCACTGTAATTTCTTCTCTCCCCCCCTCTCTATTTTGTGGTGGAGTTATTGGTTTTTCACCATTGTTAGTTGCACTCCACCTAATAATGATTTAGAGCGCACTTAAGACGGCAAGTGGAGAATGAATGTTGGTGAACATGGGGTTTGATTCAGTACTTCACAATGTATATATAGGCTTAAGATGCGGATGGACACCTGGGCTGAGGTGAAGGGAATAACAGTTCAATTCAGGTCCAAAATTAAAATGATATAGCCCAAACAGTAGAATCCTTCTTTGGCCCAAGGAAATCAATCAAAAAGAGAGGAAATATGAAAAGCTTATACACACATTCAGCGTTCAAAATTCACTTCAATTAAAATGATTGGCAGCAAAATCTGGCAATGCCAGCAATAGTATTTTGACAAAAAAAGATTAGGATATACCAATTTCTGGAATCCCAGAAACTGATAAAACTAGTGAAGATTTTCACTTTATGATATCATTCGATGAATTGAATCAAAAGAAAAAACTTATAGTGAGAAAAAATTTTCCAATGCTACCAAAAGGTGTGAACAGTATGTGCTCTGATTAAGCAGGGGCTCAATAACCTTTTTTTTTTGTTTTTTTTTTAACTCAATAACCGGTTTTTATCTCTGCCTCAAATGCGACTGGAATCCCTCCCAAAAATGAAACGCCTTGTCCAGTCTGATACAACCAATGCCCTATTGCGCCAGCTCACTTGCTTGCTGGAGATGGGTGAAATTCGAAATGTTACAAAACAGTAAGGTTGAAATGGGCTTAAAATTTGTAGCAGTTGAAAGATTTATTACCTAGCATAGACAGAATACCACAGCCATTGGCTACTGTGTCCGATCGAAACCCAATCACCAGGTAGTTGAGCTGCTGTTTGTTCGCCTCCCAGAGGAGCAAATTGCCCAAGGTGCCTATATCTGAGAGTTTCATAGAAAATAAATCAGTATAACATTCTTCTGCTGCTAAAAGCCCCTAATATATATTACATATATATCCAGGAATAGAGAAACTAATAGGCATGAGAAATGAATGAGAACGGCGAGAACCTGAATGGGCGAAACCGATGGCGACCTTCTCCTCTGAATCTGATAGGGCCTTCTGGATTTTTCTCAGCTTTTTCCATGCTATTGAAGCAATTTGCAAGGTAGGTACCCTGTTGAGATGCAACCTGAAATTTGTACAATATGAAAAAACATTATGAAGAGGACATATTTTTGGAAGAATGAGCAAGTAGCAACTGTTCTTGATAATTGAACTAAACCTGTGCTGTTGCTGGGAGATTCTTCATCTGAGAATCCACTTCAGACACTGCTTTTTTGAACTCCTCAATATTTAGTTCAATGGATTCTTTTGCAACATCTCCTTTGGCTTCCTTTAACAGATCAGCAATATCGCGCATTTTTTTGTTCTTCAGATAAAGTTCCACCTGGGGGTATCTTTCACAAATGTCTTCAATGACTTCTTGAAATTCTTTTACTGTGAGAGTTCCAGAATTGTCCTTGTCTGCCTTCTTGAAAATTGCTGCGATATCTTCCTACAAGCAGAGCAGAAAGAAGAAAGAATAAGCCAAAAGGACGATGGACTCGGCGATCAATTTACGATGGGGTTAATAGTAGTAGCAAAAAAATGCTAACAGAACAAAAATACAACATTGAGTATAATTCAACTAAAGGAGATATAATTGACAAAAATTGAACAGAACAGATGCAAGAACAGATACCATGACTTTCCGCTGGTTAATTGTGGCACAATCTCCGAGAGCATATACATTGTTACATCCCTCAACTCGCAGCCATTCATCAGTTGCTAAAGCACGCCGGTTATTCTGTTTACGGAAACAATTACTTTGTCAGGTACGTGAAAAGAGAGCTGAGAAAGAAGGCGGCTTATTGTGCATAAGATTTAATGGAAGAATGGAACAATATGGGGCAAAGAATAAAGAAAAGCATTACACCAATGCATAGGCCTAGAAAATACCTGACCAACTTGCTTCATAAAATCTCTTATGACTGGATGTGTTCCAATTCCAGTTGACCAGACAACCATCCCATAAGGTACAGAAGCAATTGCTCCATTTCCCCTTACTTTAGTAGAAATTTCTTTATCAGAAACCCCCACCACCATGGACCCTAATTTCACATCAATGCCTTCTCTTTGGAACTTCTCTTCAGCAAACTCTGTGATTCTTTTGTCAAACCTGCAAATATGGAATCCCACAAGCATGAGAATGTAGGATGGGGGATATCCAAGTAGTAAGAAAGTCAAAACATTAATTCATGAACAGGTGAGTCAAAGAACATATACTTTCCATTTACATTTTCAACTCCAATTGATGTTTGAGAGTAGCAAAACTCTGTGGTTTTAGAATTATTTAAGAACAAGTAGTCTACTATATATAAATATGAAAGCAAATAGATTATTAAGGAATGCTGTAATCTCTAGGGCATTGTTTCCAGTCAGAATGCTCCAAAGCCTCTTGATCTACATCCTTGATTACACACACTGCCATACTTGTCCTCTATAAGAGGATGGAATTAAGCAAGGAAAATGTCTTTCACATGCTTTTCGTTCCTGGGTATGAATCGCTCAAGAAACACGGAAAAGACATAATCACATCCCCAGAAAGTAGTTTGTTTAATTATCAGGGGATCCTTATTATGCTTTGAGAATTTAAAAGTTCATGATCCTTACATGTTGAGAATATGATCCGCTGCCTCAAGAAGTGATATTTTCACGAAATCTTTGGCTGCAGGATATAATTTGACTAAATCCTCAGAAACAAAATCATGAAGCTCCGCTGCAAATTCCACACCAGTGGGGCCACCACCAACCACCACAAAATGAAGAATTCTTTTTCTCTCCTCATCAGTTAAATTTGGCAAACTTGCCTTTTCAAAGTTGTCAATGACATTCTTACGTATCTTCTGAGCATCTTCAACCTCCTGCAAGGGGAAATGCATTTCATAGAAAGTTAGCAGCTTGTCCCAGTAAAAGAGTTAGTTCTATTCTATCCCCAATAAATCTCAAGCAATTCAGTGACATAATTCATCATTTTGTATTATTCAATATTCATCACTCCATTGTTTTTTGACATCATAATAAGCCAAAGCATCATCAAAACAGTAAAACAAAAAGAGATAGAAGAGGAATGATTATATTGGGAAAGTTTTGCGAGTAAATTACTTTCAAGAAATGGCAATGCTCCTCGACACCAGGTGTGTTGAATGTATTTGGGCGAGCTCCCATGGCTATTACAAGATAGTCATAATCCACAACAAACTCTTCTTTCCCATTCAACTTGTTATTTTGACTAGATCGGCAATAAACTTTTTTGTTTTCTGCGTCAATCTTGAAACACTCAGCTTCCCAGAAACGAACATCCACATTTTTCTGTTCAAGATAAAATCAGAAATCAATTGCCACACTACATTATAATAACCACAATAATGATCTCCGAAAAAGTGAATAATAGATTTAAACAATTTTCCTCAATTTCATGTTGTGCAACAGCTCATAAATTCATGTTCCACATAGCAGATCAACATTATAATTGTTCAACAACACTTATTAAAGAAGGCCCTCTTTGCTCTTTAAATTAGAAATGCATCATGTTCATCACACAGTACATGAATGATTATATGCAAAGCAGCACAGGAAACTTAATTGGATATAAAAACCATAGATTGTAAAGCACTGATACTTCAGATCTAGCAAGTACTATTGGTTGTCAGAATAACAAATCATATCCAAATGTTCATGTTTGGAAACAGAATTCAGGTGCAAACATTAAAACCAGAGTAAAAATCTGATTCCGAGTGAAATTCGATTACCTTCCTGACAATGTTACGGACAGGTTCAACAATGCTGCGAGCTTCCACTGTACCACATGTAACACTTGGTAGCAGGGGAGTGAATGCAAAGTAATTACGAGGTGATATAACTTGGACATCATATGAGGGGTCATTTAGTTTCTTCAAAAAACTTGTTCCTGCCCAACCAGTTCCAAGTACAACCACTTTTTTCTTATTTACAGCTTCAGGTGGTGGTGCCACAGCAAATATACCATTGGGTGAGTTTGATTCGGCATATGCTACGAGACCTCCACCACTGCATAGCAAGCCATTGGCATTTGGTCAACCAAGAGACAAGTGAAAATATACACAAGGGAAATTAATACTAATTTATTTAAATTTGCAATAAAGGTGGAAAAGTAAAGGATGAAGAGATTGAATTGGCAAGATACGAAAATAGTGTCCATTTATGAAACTTAATGCCAATTTGTATATGAGATGACGAAGAATTTAAAAAATGAATTGCATGTACAATTTTCATTACTGTCCTTTTTAAAGATATGGTCACAGTATAGTTGGAGACCAATTTCCGATTACAAAAGAAATTCAGTTCGGTATTATAGTATAGTATATTAAAATTAATTTTAATTCTCACATAGAAAATGAGTTTCAATGCGTTTTGGACAAAAAAATTTGATGGAAAACAAAAAAAATAAACACAGTCCTATTCTCTTTGGCAGAATAATCCTAAAATTATACTATGTACATCTACAAACTTATTTCATTATTCTTTAGAAATTGGAAAAAGAAAAACTAATGATACGAGAGCACTTTCACTTTCCTCTGCTTTCTCTCCACAATAATCGTTTTAACTGAATATACTCAGAATTAAACAGATCCAGTCATTTCAAAATGCAATGCAATTTCTCTATTGAAGAATTTTCAGGTGCTAAACTGAAATAAAATTTGCGATTTTATTCAAATCTCTACAATGGTGGTTATTAAATTTGAGTATATAAAAAATAATGTGCATGATATATAAGATTATTGACACTAAACAAAATACTAATGAATGGCATATTAGACGGAAATTATAGATCGCACAATATACCAAGAAATCTGAAGAATCAATATACAGAATTGAAGCAGCAAAAGAAAATTAAACAGAGAATATACCTGACGGCGCAGAGCACAACAAGCTTAGAGAGCCTAGGATAGTCGCTGAAAGATCTAGCTGCTTTGCTGAATAAGCTAAAACCACTCATTTTCGATTCCGAAAAATCTGGAGACACCAGAGGCAAAAACAGAGAGCCAAAAATAAGCAATATAACAGTTAGACCAGATTTCGAATAAAACAGAGAAACGAAAGAGAGAGAGATTTACATGGAGAGTCGTTGCGTAGCTTCTAATGTTATAGACCACAAGAAGAAACAGAAAAATTATGGCGAGAAGCCAAAAAAGTGGGAGAGACGTCAGGCTGGAAAAACAAGATGGCTGTGAAATTGAGCGCTCGTTGTTGAGATGGTTCCAGACTTGCAGGTCGCCCTTTTTGAGTTTGGTTTGACTTTAGGGGCAAGGAAATTGTGAAACGTGCTGCCAGTAGGCGATCCTTGCTGCTCTGCGCTTTTATTACTTGGCGCGATAATTGCTTAACACGTGTTGATTCTGTGGCTCCCACCGGTGGTTTAGGGTTTTGGACTGTGCTTCGGTTTGTAGAATGAACCGAACCGAGTAGAGAATAAATAGCGGTGAGCCGTTGATTTGTAGTCCCCCTATAAAGGAGAATATTATTTTTAATGTTTTTGTTATAAAGAATTCATTTGTTATCAAACGCTATTTATGTGATTGGCCAACGAATTTTGAACGCAACTTCAGTATTCATATTCAAATCTTTCTTTACAAGGCATATTCTTCACTTTTTTTTTTTCTAAATTGTCAGAGAAAAATTCTAATGAATAAAAACTTATTAGGGGTGTAGAAGTTACGTTTGGATGATTATTTTCTTCAAAATACCAATACGCAAAATTATTTACGGAAAGGATTTTTTTTTTTTGCTATTTTTTTTTATTCAATTACCTAATTATGCCATTTTCAAAAAAAAAAATCACTAAATATGTAAATTATATTGTGGTACACAATGGAGAGAATAAAAGCTTTTTCAACTTGACCAGTTTTTATTGGGGAAAAAAAGAAACTTGACAAGTCTTTCACACCATGTGTATTATAAACGGGGTTTTAAGAAAATTTTAGTGTCATTATAAAAAAAAAGTAAATTTTATAATCTTAATCAAAATTCAAAAATGTAGTTCTTTTATAAACAATTTATTCTTACATGGGTTAAGAATCATGACTTGTCAGCAAAAATTATCGAGTTTTATTGTTTGCAGCTTTATAATGGCATCTTGCAAGGAATTGATGATTTTTCGGACTGGAGTACAGTTGTTATGGATTTTAAAGCTCTTCTGAATCGGCTAAATTATGTTTCTTTTATGTTGGGTCAGGAGATAAGCAAATGAGTTAACTCACAATGAGTTGCTTGTTCCTCTGGTTTCTGTTTTTGGGATTTAGTCCCGGATGTTATTCAACCTCTTGTATTGTTTTGTCTTAATTATTAATACTAGTGGTTTATTTTTAGCTACTCAAATAGTTAAGTGGTTCAAAATAGTTGCTTTTGTGTTTTTTCCTTAATTTGTATAAAGTTATATTATATTTTACCTCTAAAACTAGAATTTATTCTTACATCTTCTGCATTCTGCAATTTTATGTATTGGAACTAAATAGTATAATTGATTATGAGTTGGTTTTACAAAACTCGTTCCTATAAATAGCATATCGACCCTGCAACGGATCGAATTGTGGATTTTTTTTCTTCAAAAATCCATTATAATATGTTTATTATTGTCATTCTGCTCTATTCATTATTGGCCTAATGTTTCGTCGAATTAAATCATATATCCGCGAGTCAGGTACCATGATCAACCCTATCAATTAGGACAATATGCTTTAATTGGCAACTCAACAAATATTTAATCTAATTACTAAATAAAATTTGTTTATTAAAACATATTACAGCCACCAATTAGTCACTGGACTTAAATTAATTTTTTAAAAAGGAAAAGGTAGCGTAACATCTCATGGTTTTGATCTAAGCAGAAGACGGATCTTCTTAATTTAAAAGTCCAATAAGTTGGAATTTGCATAAAAATGTCGTGATTAAGGGGATTTATGACAAAAAGAGGTTAAAATATAAAATTATTTATGAGAATTTTCTTTGCTGATTATTATGAATCTCTAGTGTTGAATGATCGAGGACTATTTGTATAACCTATTAATTTATTAATAAAATATTTGAGCTAGACTCGGTTCAGTGATTTTTTCACTGATTTTGTATGCTTACTTGATTATTATTATTATGTTTTGATTTATGCAAAGAGGGAAAAGTATTGATCCTTATTGAATTGATTTTTGTTGTGCCTGAGATTTTTTGGTGGACTTTTCCTAACATGGCCTTCCTCTATGAAACTTCTGCTTTGGTGTTAAATTTATGAGAGAGAAGCAGTTCACATATATTTCTAAATATGTTTTTGGGAGAAGCGGATTCACATGTAATATTTCCATTTCATTCACTTTTTTTTTTTTTGTTAGCTTACACCAAATCTTCTTGTCCCACAAGCGGATTTTCTAACTAAATCTGTCTCTCTCATAGATAGATTTAGTGTAAATTTTCATATAACAAAATCTACATTTTTAAAAAACGGATTCAGTTTTATAATTTTTGATACAGCAAATCCGTCTATCCCATAAACGGATTTAGTTAATTCTTTTTGCAGTGTGCTTCCATCTTTTTCAGGGAATTGTATTCCATTTATGAGGAATCGATTCACACGCTAATTTCAAATCACAGTCATATAAAATTTTTGTAATTCTTATTTTACACTAAATCTGCTTCTCCCACAAACAGATTTGCTTATGAAATTTTTATTCCCCAAATCTATTTATTCCATAGGCAGATTTGCTTATAAAATTTTTTTTCCCAAACCTCTTCAGCCTACATTTATAAACAATATTAAAATAAACCTATCTTTTGGAAATAGTTTTATATGTTAATCCCATTTTGTCATAAATCCTAATATATGGAGAGGCGTGTAATGTAACGCTGAGAAATGGGCATGATATTCTAGAAGAATAGAATGCTAGTCTATTTGGAAGTATTATATTCGGAACTCACAATTCTTCATTTTACTCCCCATCGTTCAAATTTGATCAAATTCGAACAATTACATGTGGCACATGTTAGTCTGCCACAAGCTAGGCTTCATTTCACGCGTCACATAAATGCTGATTTTCTGTTATTATATTTCACAATCATTTCTTTATTTGCCAAAAAGAATAATCATATAATTATACCATAAAAAATTTACAAAGCACTAATTGTGTGCAATAATATTATAAGGCCAAGATTTTGTTTGACCATATTTGTTCTTGCTTCTTGGGATTAGAAAAAAAAAAGATGACTATTATTTTACCCATTATTTTTATTTCAAATTGTCACAAAATATTATAAGTGACACAATAAATAATAATCATCTTCTTCATATGAAACTCACTGAAAATTCAAGAGGGAGAATTCAAATTTGGATTGGCTTCATAAAAAAAAAATTCAACCACCAAATGGATTTTGCTAAACTCTTCTTTCCCCCATTCCTAAATCCTTCTTATATGTTTACAATAAAAATGCCTAAACCTTTGTCCTTATTGCTTTCCCTTGTTTCATGATAAACAGAAAATTTTATGTTTTGAGGTACCAGAATTCAATAGAACATTTTGTTTGAGCGCGCCTATGCTAAGAAACGTGAATATGTGAACTTAAAGTTTGTTCAATAAAACTAATTATTGTTCAAGTAATTTCAGATATTTGAATAATTATTGGTTATTTATAATAGTTACTTTATAATAGCAATAAATTAAAAGTTAAATTGTTTGTTATTTATAAAATTTTGTTTAAATAGCTAAAAATTATAGTAAAATTTATTACCACCATTTCATTTTTTTT
>CATIWJ010008277.1:0-34028 GCA_949640765.1 Croton laevigatus | reverse complement strand
TTAAAATGACGAAGATATTACATGGAAAATTACTATTTCATAACTATAGTTTGTCTAATATTACTATTTCATCCATATATTTTAGTAATATCACGATTTCATTATCCTAAAAGATTGCCGCGTAAACTTCATATTTTTCATTAGCTCAATTTAAAAGGGGCCTCATATTATATTTCATCAAATGTAATGCTTAATTCAAAAAGTAACTATAGCAAAATTTTCACTCAAATTTAAGAAACAATTTTCATCAAAATTATAGCACCAAACTGATCATATTTTTAATGTAAATAGATTATTCCTTTTTGAAGGGAAAATTTTTTCAATAAATAAATATGTCATCGGGAGTTTTACATTTTACCAAATTTATTTATCATAATATATGCATGAAATAAATGTTGTATTAAAAAACTTCAAAAATAAATTAATGAGCATCTTGATTTTAAAAATGTTTAACAATATAATAAAAAATTGATGTAAAGCCAAACTATAGTGAAGAAATAATAATTTTTCTTATAACCTTTTCGTTATTTTAATGGAAAAATAATAATGCGGTGATGAAATCATTAAGTGGTGTCAATCAATAGAGATCTCAGAATAATTTTGTTAAAATTGAATAATAAAATTGTAATACTGAGTGATAAAATCATAATTTTCACAACTACTATTTTTACTAACAGAGCCAAGGAGTACAAGCCTTTCCTTGAAAGACCGTTGACAATTGAAATTACCGTCCAATGGGTTCAAAAATTACAGAGCAAATCTTGAAATATTAAGGCCCAATGAAGGTAACAGACTCATGAGCTATGATAGTAGTACAAGTACTAATTAAAGAATACGAAGAATGCAAAATTTAGGCCTTAAGCAAACTTGACATAAATTTTCAATTTATTCATGGGAAAATACTGCAATTGACATATTAAGTTCTTTTATTCCTGTAATTTACATATTAGACTATTTTATCTCTAAGTTTTGGACAATATATCATTTTGTCCTTTTGTCATATTTTCCATCTTAACTCTGTCAGTATATTTATTAATACCTAAATTAACCCTAATAAATCTTCATCAGCTTCAATCTACCTTTCCTTCTGCCGCTAATGCTACCAACACCACCGTTGCACAAGCCACCTTCGATAACAAACCACCGTCGTTGAAGGTTGTTCACCATAACCACAACCACTTATCCACCACCTCCCCAACCACCGCCACCACTACTCATCTGCACCACTGCCACCTTCCTTTTATCTTTTTCTCTTTCCTATTCATCCTAACTACTAAGTACGGTTCATTTAGCGTAGGATTCTGATCTAATCACCAACTTTATACAAGCCACAATGAACCACAAATTAAAACTTCAATTGCAATATTTGAAAATACAGTGGTATAAAGACAAGGAGAGAGAGAGATAGAGAAAATGGATCTAGGATTTTGAAGACTGAAACTTTAAGTAAATAGATCGAAAATTAGAATTTGATTTGGAATTTGATGAAAGATTTCAATTTGATTGTACATGAAAGTGAAATGTACATTAGATTTTCTATTTTTTTTTTTACCTCCATATATTTCATTCGCTTGTTTTATTTTAGCATTAGTGCAAGTAGCTTTGGCGACGCTTCTTGATCCGGTGACGACGAGGATCCTCTGGCAAAAGGAAGGGCATGTTGAATCTAATGAAGATGATGAAGATCTATTAGGGTTAAGTTAGGTATTGACAAAATATGCTAATGAAGTTAAGATGGAAAATATGACAGAAGAATAAAATGATATATTTGTCCAAAATTTAGGGACAAAATAATCTAATATGTAAACTATATGGACAAAAGAGCCTAATATGTCAAACATAAGGGACATATTAGTAATTTTTCCTATATTCATTTTTGGACGTTTTCAATGAAAACAGTCCCAACTTACTCATTTTAGCCAATTTCATCCAATTTATCCCTTTTTTTTTCATTTATAATGTGTATTGAGAATATTCAATACATGTATTGGTGACCAAATTATAAAATCATATCGTAGAGGACAAAAAATTGGTGAATTTATCTAAATTAAGTTAATGTAGGCACTATTTTGCTCAAAATAGATCAAAGTGTGTGCTATTTCGATTTTTTTTTTCAAAAAAAAAAAAAAATGGTGCCAAATGACTAAATTGCAAAATCTATTGAAGTTGAAGAACCAAGCAATCTTCCTTGTAGAAACGCGCCAATTTGGGAAAAGCTGAAAGGTCAACCAATCCGGCGGTGACATGTAATAATCGTCGTTACACAAAGATCACACCTGATTAATCACATCGACCAAGAGAACACGAAAGATTTCTACTTCTAGCAGACCAGGAAACTTTTCTAATCCTTTCCTTTATGGCGAATTATTTCTTCTAAGACGGGAACTTTGGAAGCAGACAGACAAACATTCTCTCTCTCTACATTCTCCGACTCGCCGGCAACTGTCAGGCGAATTCTCGGGTCTGGTGCGCGATTAATGTTCTTGTTATAATTATCGCTGATATCGTAATTTTATTTGGCGAATTTCGCATTTTTATATTTATGTCCTTGAATCCCTAGTATATGTATAGCTATTCTGTTATTGCTGTATCGGTTTAGGGTTTTGGGTTTGTGTTTCTTGAATTATTTGCATTAGGCCTTCTGTTTTTCAGCCGTGCCGTCCAGCAAGTTCAATTCAGCCCTTAGTCCAATCGTTCTCTCCACCAACCAGGTTAGAATAGCTTCAGTTCTGTATGGGTTTTGGTTCTTGAGTTTCTGATTTGATGTAATGATGCTAGTTTAGGAAAATTGTTTGGTTTAATTGTTACCAGTTTCTTATTCTCTCTTTTTTAATGAACATTTGCTTGTTTCTGAATTTTAGGCTTCTCAATTTCTTCACTACTCAGCTTCCAAGTTCGGTCTCTAAACTCGAGCAACCACCATCTTCAGGTTTCCTTCGGTTCTGATCTAATTTTTTTTTCCGGTTTATAAACCATTTCATGGCACATTATACCATATTTTGATGTCCTGATTTGTGAGTATTCTTGTGCAAATTATAGTTTAATAGTATCAAAAACTAGAAGATAATGTTTGTTTGATTATATTATTTAATTTCAGTATCAAAACAGGCTTACTAGAAAACCCATGAGAAATTTGATTTTTGTTTGTTGCTGCCGCTGTATGTAAGGGAACTTGATTTGTTTTTCTTTCTAGTATTTGTTTCTTTTGAGTGAAAAAGCTGCATCTTGTTCTGAAAATATGGCCAATACTTAGCATTTTCTTAATAAAAAATGTTAGTAGCAATGAATTGAACTTTTTGTTAGCACTTAACGCTTGATACTAATCATTTTCTTGTTCTCTGTGAATAAGGTGAAAATCTGGAAGTGAAAACTATATATTTTCATTAACACTAAGTTTTTCTTTTTGAAATTTATCAATTACTTTCTATTTACTTTTGTTTACAGCTTGAGTGGAACAAATCGAGTTTTTCTATCAATTTTATTATTGTACTATAATGATTTTGGAATATATCAATTTTGTGTTTTGTTGAGTTTCAAGGATTCAGTTTATATTAGGTAATGAAGTTTCAAACTCATTCCTTAAAAACAATCTGCTAATAAAAACATTTCAAACTATCTTAGAGGAGATTGATGTCTCTAGTACAAACTCTCACCATTCTTGAGGTTAGCAGTAACCCTTGGGAGTTTGTTGTCCTAATCTGAAAACTGTTTATTGTAACACTGTTTTTTCTGACAAGAAGCGATATAGAAGTAGCTTTTCCGATAGTTATTCAGTAGAATAGTGAATGACATTCGGCAACTTTATACTCTTTGTGTATTCGCTAATGTTATGCTGGTATGCAAATTGTTCCTAGTTTATACTATTTGGTTCCAATGTACCTTTGCTTCTCCCTCTAAAGGAAGAACAATGAAAAACATCTAGGAATTATGTCATACTCAGTTAAAAGAAGTTGAATTTTAGGATTTTATGGCACTGGAACTTAACTTGAATTGGCATCATATTTGTTATTTGTTTATGTTTATTGTATTGACAAATTTAAATTACTATTTTTATTATTATGTATGTTTATTTTTAGAGACAATTTACATGCATGAAAAATATTTAATTTAGGACTATTTTTGCTTTTAAAAAGTATGATATTCGAATTAAAAAATTCGCAAATTATCGTGATTCGAAAAATTCAACTCGGGGCGAGGCTAAATATCAGTGTGCGAGGCAAGGACATGCTTTAGGAAACCTACCTTGTGCTCAACTCTAGCTGCACCTGTCTGACAGCTCTTTCTTCCTCTCTTCTATTAGAACTGCTGCATTTGTCTGACAGTTAAATAAACAATTGATTTTTATTTCCCCCATACTCAGCCAAGCCTCTAATTGCTTGATCAATAGCCTCCACACTTCCTGTTGCCCCCCTTATCATTGTTTTTGAGACATGCAAAACTTTAGCAAACTGACTAACGACTCCTGGCAAAAAGAAAGCTAAGGCATGTGCAATCCCAACGTACCTACGTTATTATTTCATTATTGATATCAGCTCATCAGTGATGTAGCCAGCTGAGCAGGAAAGGGGACTCATTTTTCCGGCAGCAGAGTAGCGGTAGCAGTGGTAATAGCAGCAGCGGTGGGCGGCAAAAATGGAAGCTCGATGAAGAATAGATGAAGTAAAAAGAAGATAGGGGAAGAAAGAATGCATCCTTCAACGTAATCTACATTCAAATTTCAATTTCACAAAAATATAAACTCTAACTAACATCTAATTAATTAGCCTAATTTCATATAATTTCTGAATTCTAAAATAATTTAAATTAAATTACCTCTAGAAATTTACAATTAATAAAAGATTCAATAAAACTTACCTCTAATTCCGACAGTAGAGCGGTGGTGGCGGCCCTCTCTTTTTCTTTCTTCCCATTCTCTTCTTCTTTCTTCCCTCTTCTATCCTTCACTCACAACTGCAATCCGTTTAAGCTGTTTTGTTTTCTCAATTTTATTGTGTTTTAAATTTTTTTTTCTTTAAAGGTCAAAACGATGTTTTATAAAAGAAAAAAAAAGTTTAATGAAATGGGGTGTTTTGGCTTTTTTCTTTCTTTTTTTCCTTCTTCTTTTCTTTCTTTCTGCTGCAGACTGCTAGGTAAACAAATTATCGCCGGCCCTATTCTTTGTTTTTCTTTGTTTTCCAGCAATCAACATTCTTACTGAATAATTTTTTTTTCCAAAAATCCATGGGGTCCAATGCTCCAATGGCCTCTACCTCCCGATGTCCCTAGAGTCCATTTTCAACAATGGAACTAGGTTATTAAAATTTCTAAGCAAGCACCAATACTCCTCCCTATATAAAATAAATTTACTAATCCTCTTTGATAGTTAGATTTTTATCCTCATCTACTTTTTTTTTTTTATTGAGGTGATTATATAGATAGTTTGCTAGGAACTGAAAATCAATCTATATAAGCATATGTCTCTTAAGACTGAAAACAAACCCCACCACATCCCAAAATAAGGAGACCCTCTTAGCAAAAAGATCCACTGTCAAATTGATTTCAAATATTTTCATAAGTAAATTCTAAAGTTCAACTTGATGGCCACTAACTATACTATACATCAACCCATATCAGTTAATTGTTTATGGTTACAAAACTATTATGAATAGCTTATGCAGAAAACTATATTCTAAAATAAAATAATCGCAAATGTGCAACTTGTATGTCCGGTGAATACTTCCGTCAAAGTAATAAGATGTTTTTCTGACATCTAAGTGTTTCACTTGAATGATGATAATACAAGTGAAAAGCCATAAAATTGAAACTATTACTACTTCTGAGTTATCCGTTTAAGAATTCGGATTACAATCGACATATATCATTTATTGAAAAATTTTTTACATTATTATTATTATTATTATTATTATTATTATTTTCTATAACAAAATAATTAAAACATATAATCAAGAAACTTATGTACTTCATCAATTTTAAAAGGAAGAATGCTCAATTCCCCCCACCCCAATTGGCCATATTTCAACTTTTTTTTGGCCTATTTCGATCTATTATATTTGTGCATTACGAACTTTATGGATTATCACAAATACACTTTTTTTGAATTTTGTAACAAATGTACCATATTTTGTAAAGTTCGCTCAAATTGCATCACAATTCAAAATTTTGGACGAAATTGAAAGAATAAAACTTTTTTTATGAGACCATTTGGTTAACAAACCTTAAAATTAGAATTAGGGTTCAAATAATTTAAATATTACAAAATAGAAAATGTTTGGGGAATATCTTACAAAGTTCAAAAAATAGTGTATTTGTGACAATCCGTGAAATTTGTAATGCATATATATGATATGCTGCCAATTTCCCCACCAAATTGGAAGGGAGTTGACAAGAAACACCAAGTTAATGCGCTTTTATTACAAAGTGATATTCTCGGTCACCAAAGGGGAGACTTGAGGAAGGGTGAATCCTGCAGGCGGTAAGACAAAATAGGTGTGTTGGAGGAGACCTACTGAATCGATCCTGCACACAAGAAGAAGAGAGAGTCGGGCGATGCCCTTAGGCGACCACTCCGATACTTAAGTTAGAATCAGATCATCTTAGAGATCAAAATATAGAAAAAGGGAGTAAATGTGATACCTGTCGCAGAAAACGAGGCTTGGTATTTATAGTAGAGAGCTCCTGACAGTTTGTCACAGTACGGAGCGACAACTTCTGACTACTCTGCAGTACTTGGGTGGCTTTATCGGTGTATGATCCTGCAGCGGTGCTGACATGACAGTCTTAGGGCGACTTTGATATCCGTAGGGACCGACGTCCAGGATAAAGATCCCTGAACATCGGTCTGACTAATAAGGTGATGTCGTCTCCTGACCTCTGAAGATGATCCGATGTCCGATCTCTGTTCGACCGAGGCGACTTGCTCTACTACATCGAACTCGGCTGGCTGAGGGGCTTGACCGATCTATTTGGTTGACTTAGAGGAATGATGTTATCACATGCCCCCCCTCCTAACTGAGGATTCGCTTGGATACCATTCTTATTCAAAATCTGAGTGGATGGGTCAGGCCAGTGGACTTGATTTTCGGCCCATGAAGGCAAGAGTTTTTTAGTTTTATTCTGGCGGTTTCTTTCCCGCTCTCTGTGCCTGCGTGATACGTGGTCTGATTCCAGACTGTTCTACGTCACTTTACCTGCCTTTCTTCTACCTATAAATAGAGAGCTCCGATTCATTCGGGACCTTTTATCTGTCGCTTTCAAATTCGAGCTAAAAATTTCTCTCAGCCGACCTACGTTTCCGACCTAATCTTCTCATCTTCCTTCCCCCCTAAAGAAAGGTAAATGCATCTTTGCCATTGTGATAAAATGAGTAACCAGAGCGACTCCCAGAATCCATCAACCGCCTCCGAAAACCAGTTCTCCGACGAAGAAGTCAGACGACAATCCTCCAGCAGATCTAAAGAAGAAACGTCGATGAGTGGGCGAACAATAGAAGGAGTATGGCCTACTGGTGGACCTTACCGGCTTGTGGATGAGCGAGAGGAGGAAGCCGTTGTGGGGTTAGTGTGGAGAAGGGGCCAGGGGTCAAAGGTGATTGATGAATTGCCCAGAGTGGTCGAACCTCAATCAGGAGTGTTGGTGGCTATCGAGGAACATTTGTCAACAACGGAGGGGTAGCCTGCCAAAGAAAGGAGAGAGCGTCGGCAACCAGCAGCGGTTGGAGATATCTCCAGTCGTATGACATTGAATGAAGTGAAAGAGGTAGAGGCCTATTATCAGATCCCGTCGGATTATCTTGTGTATCCGGTGGATTTTGACGGGGGAGCCGATCAGTCCCCCTCGGGCGATGGGAGAATCGTTTATATAGAGCACCTCTTTTTCGGTCTGAGGTTTCCATTGATAAGACTGGAGGTCGACTTTTTGCATTTCCATTAAATAAACATCGCCCAGCTGCATCCGAATGCCTGAAAAGTTATCCGGGGTCTGCAATTTTTAGCATCAACATGTGGTGAGGGGTTCGCCTTGTCAGTGAGGGAAATGCTTCATCTGTACAAGGTGATGCCAAGCAAAAAGCATGATCATATCGCCCTTCAAGCAAAGAAGAAGGTGTTTAGCCTCCCTTCTTCTGTGAAGCATAATTGGAAGGCGAAGTACTTTGTGATCGCCTATCCTTCTTTGGCCGAAGTGCCAAAAGATTGAAATAGGGAAGTGGCAGCTACCAATCCCCGAGACCTGGCCGATATGAGTCTAAAGGAAAAAGAGCATTTAGATGCGCTTCTGGAGATGGTGGCTGAGGGAGCATTTAATGGCGAGAAGTTTGTACGGAACTGGTATTTCGGGATGGTGGTGGATCATGACTGGTGTCGGCTTAATCTAGCTGGTAGTATATTTATTTAGCATAGTATTTTTTCTACCCGATGTACTGATCGTAACATCGGTTTGTTGTTTTGCAGGCATGTCGAGAGTAGCTGAGAGGTTGGAGGCTTTAGAGAGAAAGAGAGCAGCCCCATCTAGTAAGGGTGCCAAAAATGATAAAGGCAAAGGGAAGGTCGTCCAAGAACAAGGGCCTGCCCTTCCGAAAAAGAAAGTGCCTCCGAAGGTGCCAGCAAAGGCTCCCGCCCCCATAAAGAAGATCGCCAAATGCCCTACCTCCACGGGTCCCGAGGTTGTACCAGGAGCTGGTTCGAAATAGGCGCCCCCAAAAGCGAAAAAGCAGAGGACCGATGTTGAGCAAGAGGCAGAGAAAACTGAAGCATCGGTTACTGTAGCCGATTACTTGGAGGAGAAGTATGGGAGTAGGGCTTCATATGGGAGCCTTGTTGTGGCGGATGATATGGGGAGGTCGATGTTGCTGCCTAGTGATTTTAAGAGGTTTAATGAGATGACTAGAGCAGCGATGGTGGAGACCGGGCTCAGCTTCTGTTTGCAGGTGAGATATCGCCTCTCGATCATCCTTTTATAGAAGTAGAGTCCGCTTAAGGAAGAGAAAAGTAGATAAAATTCGCATATGAGTCCTTGACGGAGGAGTACGAAGCTAATCAGGTCACCTTGAAAAAAGACATGGCCGAAGTGGAGACATCGGCGACACTGTGGTTGATTACCTTTCGTGATTAGCTTATGGGCGAAGTCCGAGCTCTCGATGGGGAGAGCTTTACCGACGCAATCTCCACTATTAAGCTAAATATGAAGATCTACAACATTCGCCTTGCCGATTCGGATATAGAGGATATGGATCAGGCCAATGATCCTTCACAAGAAGGTGTTGAAGAGGGAACTCATCCGTCTGATGGAGGGCGAGGTGCTGAACGTGGTGATCAATTTGACTTGCCACAAGAGAAGTCAAATAACGAAGCTCCTCAAGGCGAAGGCCGAAATGTCTCCTCCGACCTTGCTGATACTAATAAAGGTAATCTGATAGAAGTCTTTGAGTAGGCAAACTTTGTATTTTTATTTTTGGTAATTGATGTCCGAGCCTTCGTGGCTCATTACAAGTTGTAAAAAATTTTTGAAGTTAATGAAATTTTTTTTATTCTCAGATATCTTCTTTGTCTATTGCATTAACTTTAACTTTTGTGTCATAACCATCCAATGTATGTAGATTGAGTGAGGAGTGTTGAAAAAAGGCGATATCTGAATTAAATATTTTTGAATTTTCATTTATAAATGTGTTGGTGAAATGGCGATATGTAAATCGTACTCATTCGTGTATATTCATTGGTGGATGGACGATCTTTGGATCGTGCTAATTCACTTGTAAATTCATTTATTTGTGTCGATATGTAGAATTGATCGTTTGCCATTAGAGTTGAAATAAATTGTATCATTGATGTCATTTGCCAATATCAGTAGACGCAATAAGTGATCCCGACTAGGTCGTCACCACCGTAACGTCTTCATCATTTTTCTAGACTTACAAAAAATAACATTGAAAGATTGTTAACTTTGCAAAATTAAATATAAACAACATTACTGATAGTAAACTTTGAGGTTGTCGGAGTTCCAAGAATGGGGTTCGGTCTTGCCATTCATGTCTTCTAGCTTGTAAGCACCGAGACCAAGTACTTTGTCAATTCTGAAGGGTCCTATCCAGTTCGGTTGTAACTTGCCCACTCCAGCGTTGCCTTTGGTGATTTCAGCTTTTTTCAACACAAGCTCTCCTTCTTGAAATGTCCGATGTCAAACTTTCTTATCATGATATCTGGCAATCTTCTGCTTGTAAGAAGCTATCTGAGCTTGAGCTAGGTCTCTCAATTCTTTGACTAGGTCCATATCTAGTCTTCGTTCCTCATTTTGATCCACTTGATCTGTAAACTCTACCATGAAAGTAGGCTGACCAATCTCTATAGGCACTACCGCCTCTGCTCCATATACCAAGGAGAATGGGGTCTCACCTGTGGGAGATCTGGGTGTGGTTCTGAAGCTCCATAAAATGCTGTTGAGCTCGTCTACCCATGTGCCTTTCTTGTCACCCAGCCTTTTCTTTAATCCCTGCAAGATTGTTCTGTTGATGACTTCGGTTTGCCCATTGGTCTGAGGATGAGCTACCGAAGAGAAACGTAAGTCGATGTGAATACCTTGGCAGAAGGGCCGGAACTGTTTGGAGTCAAATTGTTTGCCATTATCTGTGATGATGATCCTGGGGATCCCAAATCTGGACACAATATTCTTATAGACAAAATCAGTAATCCTGGCTTGTGTGATTGTTGCTACACTTTCAGCTTCAGGCCACTTGGAGAAATGGTCTATAGCAATGATGAGGAACTTGCATTGCTTTAACCCCTTTGAGAAGGGACCCAAAATATCAATTTCCCACTGATAGAAAAGCCATGAAGTACCAATAAGGGAAAGGGGCAATGTCAGTACTTTCTGGACATTGGCATGCTCCTGATACCTGTGACATTTTTTCACCATTTCTTTAGCATCGGCTTTAATGGTCGGCCAAAAATACCCTTGATGTAAGACCTTTCTTACCAAGGTAGAACTCGCCTGATGTGCTCCACAAATGCCTTCATGTATCTGCCTTAAAACATATTGTCCTCGTTGCTCAGGGATACACCGAAGCCAAGGGTGGGTTCGGGATCGTCTGTACAAGTCTTCTTCATACCAACTGTAATCGTTTGCCTTCTTGACAATTCTATCGGCCTTTTTCTTATCTGTCAGCAATATTCCCTCGGCTAGCCAGCGGATGATGGGTTCCATCCAACTATCCTGCCATTCAACCATGCATAGGTGTTCCCCTCGAGAAGTTGGAAATTCTTGGATAGTCAAGGGTATATTTCTCAGGGATTCCATATTGCCCTTGGCTACCACTTTGGCAATCTCGTCTGCTTCCGATGTTTGCTCTCTCGGGACTTAGACAATGTTCCATCCATCGGGCTTCATTTTCTGGGCGATCTCCACATAGGGGATTAGGTCATCTTTCTTTACCTTAAAATTGCCCTAGACTTGATTGACTACCAGGCGGGAGTCACTATAGATTGTTAACTATTCCATACCGATCTCTTTGACTAATTTCAGACCATTCATAAGAGCTTCATATTCTACCCTATTATTGAAACTTTGGAAATCAAATCTGATGGCATACTTGATGACTAGCTGATGAGGCCCCTTAATTACAATACTGACCCAGATCCTTCAGTGCAGTCAGCTCCATCGACCCACATCTCTCATTTTTCTATAGGATTATTCTGAGGTTGATCAGCTGGGGTGAGCTCGGCTATAAAGTCAGCCAACACTTAAGCTTTCAAGGCTTTCCGAGGCTCGAATTGAACACCATAAATGCCGGTCTTCACAGCCCACTCAGGTATTCTTCTCGAGGTCTCTAGCTTCTGCAAAATCTTTCTAAGTGGGAGATCTGTTCGGATGATAACTATATGAACTTCAAAATAATGCCTTAATTTTTTAGTGGACATAAATAAGGCGAGGGCATGTTTCTCTAACTTCAGATATTTCAGTTTGGCATCTTGCAACACTCTGTTCACATAATAGATAGAAAATTGCTCCCAATTTTCTTCTCTAACAAGTACTGAAACCACAGTGTCATCAGTTGTGGAAAGATACATATACAAGATTTCCCTTGGCATAGATCGGCTCAATAATGGTGGTGAAGCTAGAAATGCTTTGAGCTCTTCGAAGGACCTCTGGCATTCATCAGTCCATTGGAAGGTTTTGAGGCTTTTCAAGGCCTTAAAGAAAGGCTGGCATCTCCTAGCTGAGCATGATATAAACATTCCCAAGGCAGTTATCCTGCCATTGAGCTGTTGAATTTCTTTAATGCTTGTGGGTGGCTTCATGTCTATGACTGCCTTGATCTTCTCAGGGTTGGCCTCAATTCCCCGTTGAGAGACCATATATCCCAAGAACTTCCTTGCTGGGACTCCGAAAGTGCACTTTTCTGGGTTCATCTTCAAATTGTAAGACTGAAGGATTTTTAGTACCACTTCAATATCTCGGGCATGATCCTCTGCATTATTACTCTTAATGATCATGTCATCCACATACACCTCAACAATGCTACCGATATGGTCTTTGAATATGGCATTGACCATTCTTTGGTAAGTGGCTCCTACGTTCTTCAGGCCGAAGGGCATCTTCCGGTAGCAATAAGTCCCCTAATTAGTTATAAAAGCAGTTTTTTCTTCGTCCAGCTTGCACATAAAAATCTGATGATATCCTGCCTTGGCATCCAAAAAAGAGTATAGGACGAACCCTGCTGTGGAGTCCACTAGTTGATCTATACTTAGCAATGGATAAGGATCCTTTGGACATGCATTGTTCAAATCTGTAAAGTCCACACAAATTCAGTATGTGCCATTGGGTTTCTTCACCAACATGACATTTGCTAACCACTCTAGGCAGTGGACTTCCCGGATGACCTTCGCATCCAACAACTTTTTCACCTCCTGCACTATCGCTATCTGTTTCTCTGGAGAGTGCTTCCTTTTTCGCTGTGCTATCGATTTGACCGATGGGTCAATGTTTAGCTTGTGAACAACGACTTTCGGATCAACACCGGTCATGTCTGACGTTTCCCATGCAAAGGCACCCTCATTCTTTTGGAGGACCTTGGTGACATCATCCATAACTTTGGGGCTCATTCCGGAGCTGACCTCAACCTCAACCTCACCCTTGGAAAGTCTTATATTCCTTATATCTCCGTCAGGTTGGACTGTACTTGGCCGAATAGGGATGGCTTCTACATCCACTTGAGCCGTTTGGAATAGACCCTTCAAGGCATTTACATATACTTGCCTAGCAACCTTTTGGCTCCCTCTAGCTATGGCAACACCCTTCAATGTCGAAATTTTCAGGCACAAATGGTAGATTCTTGGGATAGCCCCTGTCTTGTATAGATAAGGCCGACCAAGGATGATGTTATAGGCAAAAGGAATATCCACTAACATGAATTCCACTTTTACATCTCTAGTTAAGTCATCATCTCCCAATTCAACATGGATTTCAATGGAGCCTTCTAATCGAACTACCTGATAGCCGATACCCATTATGGGAGCTTTCACTAGCTTGACATTCTTGGACTCTAAGTTCATTTTTCGAAAGGCATCAATTGTAAGAAGGTTCACAGAGCTGCCATCATCTACCAGAATTCTCTTAACTCTATACCCATGGACGATCCCCTGAATAACCAAGGCATCATTGTGAGGATGTATGACATGCTTGGCATCACCTTCAATAAAAGAGATTTGGCACTAGGTAGAAGGGTGGGAATGGGGGTGTGGATGGTCTTGCACTTTGTGGGCGATCGACATTATTTCCCTCACAGCATTTTTTCGTTTGGTAGAGCTTTCTGCATAGCTTTCCCCATGTATAACATTTATCTCTTCAACTACTTGCCTTTCATTCAGTATTGGACGATCCTTACGCCGTCTCTGCCGTCCGTCCCTTCGATCATCTCTCCGCTCAATTTCAACATATTCTCCCGATCTCTTGACATATCGGTTAATTCCAAGTGCCTTCCGCTGGACATGATGTTCAATCTCTTCTTTTAAATTCCAACAATCTTCAGTATCATTACCCCTGTCTTGATGGAAATCACAATACTTGCTGTTATCTCTCTGAGCTTTGCTGGCTTCCCTCATTCTTAGAGGCCACTTGATATCTTCCCCACTTTTTTTAATCCACATAAGTACTTCCCTTCTTGATGTGTTTAATGGTGTAAAATTGGCATTTTGATTAGAACCGAACCTCTGATTTTTTGGGCCTCTAGATCGCCTTCTGTGTCGACCTCCATTATCATTATCTCTACTACTCTCTTCTCCTTTTTGGGACCGATCTGGTCACCTACGTCGGTCTTTCAAGTTTTTAAGACCTTCCTCTAGCCTGATCTGAGTCTGTGCAATAAATATGAACTCTTGTAGAGTTATGGGTCGGTTCTTTATCAGCTCAGATTGGAGCTCTCTGCTAGTGGTGCCTTCCAATAAAGCGAGATATGCCGTCATAAATGGCAGATTGTCAACCATGTTGACATCCTGATTGAACCTGTCGACAAACTTCCTTAAACTCTCATTGTCCCTCTGTTGCAGTAATAAGAGGTTTGTTGCAATCATCTTTTATGGCATCTTGGTGATGAATCTTGTCAAGAAAAGCTCGGATAACTGCTTAAATAAACTAATTGAGCTTGGGCTTAGGGACTAATACCACTCCTGTGCTATACCTTTCAAAGTTGTAGGAAAAAGTTTGCATAGGATATGATCTTCATAAGTCTGAGTAGTAATGACCGTCTTGAACTTACTGACATGGTTCTTAGGACAGGTACTGCCATCATAGTTGTCTAGGCCACCGAAAATTTTAAACTTCGTGGGGAAAGGTCGGCTGACAATGCTGTCCACTAATGGAGATTCAGTGTTCTGCTCAAAGCTGAATCTCATACCACGAATACCCATCGTCTTAAGTATTTACTTCACCTGTGCTTTAACATTTTTTCTGGGTGCCTGACCTCCTTTCATTTCAGAGTTCTTGCCCTCATCTTCCACCTGTACTACACTTTTCCCTTACTTTTACCTTTGTGAGCAGAGGCTACGACATCCACTTCGCTAACACGAGCACTAGCCGGATGGACATGAGGAGCATTAGCTGCGGGGGGTCCCTAGGCTTGTGACACTTGATGAACTTGCTGCCTCAAATCCATCATCTGCTTATTTAGATCCATATAAGCTCCATATAGATCCTGCATGGCCATAGGATTGCTAAAGTCATGGAGGTTCTGACCGAGGGTCGGCACTGCCCCTCTGCCTTTCGGGAGCACCCTGAGGAGGTGCCACGTTAGCCTGCGGGATTCCCATGTTTGGATTGACCCTATTCTCTTTCATTCCTGGCTCTTCGAGGAAAACTTTCAAACTAAGATTCAAATCTATGCCTCGCATATTGGACATGTTGCCTTGATAGAAATTACTGAATAATAGTCGCGTGTTCGATCCATGCTCACCGCACCAAATGATATTCTCGGTCACCAAAGGAGAGACTTGAGGAAGGGTGAATCCTCCAGGCGATAAGACAGAAGAGGTGTGTTGGAGGAGACCTACCGAACCAATCCTGCACACAAGAAGAAGAGAGAGTCGGGCGATGCCCTTAGGTGACCACTCCGATACTTAAGTTAGAATCAGATCGGCTCAGAGATCAATATATAGAAAAAAGGAGTAAATGTGATACCTGGCGCAAAAAACAAGGCTTGATATTTATAGTAGAGAGCTCCTGACAGTTTGTCACAGTACGGAGCGACAACTTCTGACTATTCTGCAGTACTTGGGCGGCTTTGTCGGTATACGATCCTACAGCGATTCTGACATGACAGTCTTGGGGCGACTCTGATATCCGTAGGGACCGAGGTCCAAGATGAAGATCCCTGAACATCGGTCTGACTAATAAGGTGATGTCGCCTCCTGACCTCTGAAAATGATCTGATGTCCGATCTCTGTTCGACCGAGGCGACCTGCTCTACTACATCAAACTCGGCTGGCTGAGGGGCTTGACCGATCTATTTGGTTGACTTAGAGGAACAACGTTATCACAAAGTTAACGGAGCGTTTAGTTTACGGATTGTGATGGAAAAGTGTTTGGGAAAGTTAAAATTTAGTGTTTGATTAATTTTTTAGACTAACTTTTCTAGGAAAGTAACTTCCTGAATATAAGGGCCCGATCTTTACTTTTCCACGTCCACAGAAAAAAAAATACTTTCTTGACTCAAACCTCAGAAAAGTTGAATTCATAAGAAAAAAAAATTATTAATTTGTAAAATAAAGCTAATATCCCTATTTAATTATAAATAAATATATTAATATAATTTATTATTATTTTTCAACTTTCCCTCAATTAAATCAAATGCAATTATTCAAATGGAAATCTAACTTTCCTCCATCTATTTTTCTGATAAATAACTTTCCTAGAAAACAAATTTTTTTTGGGAAAGTTAAATTCTATCAACCAACGTCCTTAAATATTGGCAAGTAAAAAGGATTTAAAATAGTCTTGACATCAATGCAATGGTATAAGTGGATCTATTCTTTTTAAATTGTCCCAATAATAGTATTTATTAAATTGGAAAATAAGGATTTAGAATAGTCTTAGCATCAATGTGATGATGTGGATCTATTCTTTATAAATTGACCTAATAATTTTGGACTAGATTTTCTATTAAATTAGAAAAAAAAATTAGAATAGTCTTAGCATGAATGTGATGATCCAAGTGGATCTATTCTTTGTAAATTGCTCCAATAATTCTAGACTAGATTTTTTATTAAATTATATATAAAAAAAAATTTAGAATAATCTTGGCATGAATGTGATGCTCTAGGTGAATCTATTCTTTATAAATTGCTCCAATAATTCGGGACTAGATTTTTCATTAAATTAGAAAAAAAAATTAGAATAGTCTTGGCATAAATGTAAGATAATCCATGAGCTTGAAATTTGTAAAATCTGTCACTATTTGAAGACTTGTGCAAGTCTTCTTATGGGTCCAAACTTTTTCATATTTTAAATTGATGTAGGATATGAAATTTTTTGTATAATTATTTGTTAAAAAAAAATTTAAATGGAGGTCTATTTGTTGTCCAAATTTTATTAAAAGGGTGTATTTTTGTCAAGGCCCTAAAAGTTATAGCTATTAACTTGACAAATAAAGTTAGCCATTTTAGTCCTAAATTTGGACAATATATTTCATCAATCATCCAAACAAAATGAAAGCAAAATTTAAAAATATCTCCATGGAATTATTTTAATTTAATTATAATATCAGTAAGATAGTAAATATTTATAAAAAATTATATTCATAAAAAATTTTCATCAATGCTACTTTTCGGCTGTGAGCCACAAAGCACTTTTACAACTAAACTAGAGAAATTGGATAGATTTCAAAAATATTAATATTATCTTCAAAATATTTTGGAAAATTTTTTTTTCTTCCTTTTAATGCGTTAAATAGAAGATAATAAAAATCTAAATATTTTTTAATATTTCTTTTCTTCTTATTAAATGTTAGACGATAATAATAAAAATCTAATTGAAAAATAAACTAGAAGATATGTGGAACGAAAATCATGAAATGAGAAAATCTTAACAAGAAGACATTTTGGTTATGATATTGATATAACTCCTTGGAAAAGAAAAACACAATGCTTTTTGAAAGAATGAAAAAAAAAGATACAAATTTCTTATGGGGTGATGGTTCAATGAGTAAATTATACGTTAGAAAATAATGAGTCTGGAAGAAGGAAGGAAGCAATTATGAAGATGGAAACACTTTCCTACACCGGGTGATAACTGATTATAACTATTACAAAATTAAAAATATGTGAAATATAATTTTTAATTTGTGCATACATTGTCTATTCTGTTGGTACAGTATTTTTTTTTTAAAAAAAAAGAATATTTATATTATTATTTAAATAAATATTTTATTTTGATCTAAGACAATCAAAGTCTGGCTGCTATATAATTTTGGACTAGATTTTTATTAAATTAGAAAAAAAAAGACGGATATAATATACTGTTGACATGAATGTGAGATAATGCATGAGCTTGGAATTTGTAAAATCTGTCGCTATTAACAAAGTATGAGATAAAATTTTTTAATGAAAAATAATATTTGTTGGGCCAGGTGGCAAAAAATAAAGTTTTTCATTTAATCTAAATTTAAAAAATCAACTTCATAAATTTGAAATATAGTAATACAGGTGCTTGATAGCAAAGCTGCTATGTGTTTAGTCATCTCCATTTTCTGGTTTGTTACATCAAATACAGGCAGTGATGAGGAAAGATTTGGTTCTTCTTTTCCGGCATGCTTACCTACAAACCAACAAAGTGGCAGATTTTCTTGCGAATATGGTTTGCATATTTTCCATCCAGATTTGCATTTTCTTATGCTTTATGATGTTAGTGGACTCACCACCACCACAAACACTCATGTTTAAGTTCTGAGTTCCCTAATATAACAACCCTTTCCTCCAAAAAAAAATAAAAAATAAAAAAATATATATATATACTCAAGATTTAAAAATGTGTATATATGAAAAATATGATATATTATTTGAATTTTTTTTAGAAGAATTTTATAATTATTCAAAATAATAAAAATTCTAAAATTAAAATATCATCCTGAAATGAAAACTGAATAGTATACCAAAAATATAAATTATTTAAAAAAAGCTAAAAAATATTTTTTTATTCTTGAACCAAAGGTTTAAATAATTTATTACTGGGATCAATCATCTAGCCTAGTGACTAAGCGTGGTGCCTAACGACCCTGAGGTCGTGGGTTCAAATCACATTGCGGACAAGGAAATAGCCCAGTGGTAAGTGCTCTCCTTACCAAGCTTCTGTGCTTGGGTTCGATTCGCTTCCCCCTCCCTTTAAATATAGAGTAGAGTAGATTTATCTTTTGTCAAAAAAAAAAAAAAAAATTATTACGTAAGTCGTGGGAAACCATATAATCATTAACATTAGTCCATGTCCATCTACTCATTTTAACCGGACTCTTCATATTAATATGAATGTAATCCCACTAAACCAAAATTTAACATGTTAAAAATTAATGCTTAAAAAGTTCATACTTAAAAAATAAGAATTTTCAAAAAAAAAAAGAAATACTAACATTTTAGCCTTTTATCTTGTAAAATAATTTCAATTGAAAAGATAATGTTCTGTTTTAGAGTGAAAAACACTACTTCGAATCAATTTTTTTTTTTTTTAAAGAAATGTAATGAATTTGAACATTTTAGTTTTGGAATACTAACGACCGCTGCTCCTCCGTCTCCTCTCTCGAGGATTTCCAAAACCACCACCCATCCTCCCTCACCTCATCCACCGCCGGCCGACCCACCACAAACAGTCATCCGACGGACCAAACACCACTATAAGAGTTTATAGTCTCAGTTCCAAAGTTTCAAAGTGGGTAGGTGCTACTCGAACAAGAAGGTTTAGTGCATAGCCAATTTCAGACCGGCGGTGAGTGCTGCTCGACGGTCGACAGCTCTGCTGCTGCTCTGAACATCGACGGCCAACACCAAAGCAAGAACAACAACGTATCCAATTTCCGACAGGTTTTAGCTCTTCTTTCGCTTGTTGGTTTAAAATTTTAATTTGTTTTTATCTTAAAATCTTCTTTCCATTACTGACTGAAATAAAGAATTGCTTAAATGCTTACTGTTAATGGATGATAATTGCTTTATGTTGATAAATTGCTTACTGAATACTGGTGATAAATGTTAATGATGAGAATACTATGACTGAAATTGCTTAGTGATCACTGAAATAATTCTCTGTCGGGTGTGGTGAAAGAAAAAATGAGAAATGTTATTTTTTGAAGTTCCATTGTTTAGACAAAATTAAGGGAGAGAAAATGAGGGAATAGAAGGAAATTTTAACTCTTTATTCCCCTCAAACACCCAATTTGGTGGGAAAGGGAGGGAAATACAACATGAAATGAACTATTAATTTTACTTAAGTGCCAATGATATTCTTTATTAATCAGGAACCAAAGAGGATATTATAGTAAAGAAAAAACCAATTTCTATCATGCACAAATTAAAGAACCAAACAATGGAAATGAAAATTTGATTTCAATTCTTTTCTTTTCCATCCCTAATTTATTTTCTTTTCCCTTGCACAAATAATGTTCCAAACAAAGGAGGGTTGTAATTCATTTATAAATTCTTCAATCAAATTGGCAGGTCAATGTTGTATGCAGTCTCTACCCCTAACACATGCCTTCTCCGTCCAAGAAGTTCTCCTTTTCAACCAAGGCATTTAGTTTCCGCTAGGCTTTCCATTCGTGCTTCATTGCGAGATAACAGCATTGGAGCTAAAGTGGAGTATACTCCTTGGCTAATCATTGGATTGGGTAACCCGGGAACCAAGTACCATGGCACTAGGCACAATGTAATGGAAAGAGCCTTTGAATGTGATTGGTTTTATTTGTTTTATGTGTTGTATCTTGATTTGAGAAGATTATCCCCATCAGGTTGGTTTTGAGATGATTGATCAAATTGCTCAAGCAGAAGGTGTAATCATGAACACGATACAATCGAAGGCTCTTATTGGGATAGGTTGTTAAGTTCAATATTATTTTTTAATTTATCTTTGCGAAAGCTTCTCGATTTTTTTTTTTTTTTAATGGTTTATTTTGATTCTTTGTGCGATCAGTACAGGTCGCATCAACGAGGTACCAATTGTGTTGGCCAAACCCCAGGCATACATGAATTTTAGCGGGGAATCGGTCAGTTCTATCACTCATTTGATCTTGATTTTACAATGCATTGTTATAGTTTCTAAGTACAAATGAAATGTTATAGAATATTGGAGTAGTCAATATAATTTATTGACTAAACGTTGGAGATTTCAGGACCTTTACAGGTAGCTAATGCCATTGATCTTGATGGTTTGGGATGAAAAGCATTAATATTGGCCACAATATAATGCACAATTGACCCTTAAATTGCTATGGAAAAATGGAAAAGAGGATGCATATACTATATATGCATGAAACTCATAAGTCTTAACAAATCAAAACAAAAAGGGAAAAATAAGAAAAGAATTTTGTTATGAACTGAATGTACGCAATATCTCACTTATAATTATCATGTCTGCTGAAATGGTGCATGTTTGGTTGTGAAAATAAGTGTTGGTAGAATGACTTAATTTGGAATGCTACTTTGATTTGTGGAACTGCATTTTTAGTTCATTTACATGTTGCAATAATTGCCTTGAGTCAGTAAATTTAATTGGGTTTTTTTAAGTGTGCAGTTGAACAGACATGATTCTTCAACTTTGTTATGGTTGCTTATGTCTTAACGTGCTTGTCTTTTATTACTGGGTTTATCCACTTCTTTTCGGGCTTCATGCAACATGATTTGCTGATTTAAGTAATTAACAGTTTCCTCTCTTTTTACTGTTGCCTAGGTCGGACCACTTGCAGTTCATTATCAAGTACCTTTGCGTCATATTTTATTGGTATGCTTTTTAGTTCTGTGCTGTGTAGAATTTCAATTGCATTAATGCAAAGTGACCTCACACTTCTAAGTTTTGAACACTCAGACCTATGACGAGATGAACCTACCAAATGGTGTCATGAGGCTTCAACCAAAAGGTGGACATGGTCATCATAATGGGTATGTTTTAGCTTATAACTCTGGTGGAGTTTAAATATTGCCATTTTATGCTCTCGAGTAGTCAAATATATTCTTGCCTTTTTTTTTTTTTTTTTTTTGGTGTTCTATGTAATTTTTCCTTTTGTGATGTTTACTTTGGTTTCCTTGGTTATTATGACTGACCACTTCATTCCAGGCTGAAAATTCCTTGTTATTCCTTCCACACTCCTTTATTTCTCTGGCTGGATATCTATGCAATTTGAGTCTTTTTTATCTCATTATTTCTGCTCAATGCTAGAGTCCAATTTTGAAGTCATTCTTAGGAAAATTTATAGAAAAATATGATGATGTTTAATGCTTTGAAACTAAAATTACCTTTTATACCAGACACCAAAAATTATGGATCATCTGTTGTATTCAACTTAATCATTTGTCGTTTGCTTACAACTTTGAATAAAGTTGTTGCCTGCAGGTAGGTCATCCAAGTCTGTGATTGCTTGATTCATGCTGGAAAAATGATTCTTTTCAAAAACTAGTGAAGCACAACTTATTATATGCGATCCATTGTTTCTAGAAGATGCAATAAATGAACTTTCGGAAATGAGTACTTTCTTATTTTGAGTCAATTAAAGAAATATACTCATTCTGGGGATAACAACATATTGTATGCTATTAAGGTTTTATTATTAAGATGCATTTTAATCTTGTGATGTTTTGTTGCAGAGTGAAGAGTGTAATAGACCATTTGGACGGATGCCGTCAATTTCCTCGGCTGTGTATAGGTTGGATTTTTATCTACTTGCAATATATTTCAGCTATGCTGGTAGGTACTTGATATTTCCATTCCTGCAGGTATTGGAAATCCACCTGGCTCCATGGACATGAAGGCTTTTCTTCTACAGAAATTCAGTTCAACAGAGCGAGAACAGGTATATAATTATTATTATTATCATCTCCAAAACGATTGTTTGCTACATTACTACAATTGAAAAAAAACACATTTTTGTTTGCGCCCATGCACATGTACTCTATATTGTCAGCGTTATTGCAGATGCTTGGCGAATTTTTTTAAGTTGCTATGTTAAATGGTACTGGACAGATTGATGCAGCATTAGAGCAAGCAGTTGGGGCAGTGAGAAGTCTGGTGCTGAATGGATTCGACCAAAATATCAGTAGATTTAATCTGGGGCAGAAATACAAGTATCACAAAGTTTGAATCTTTGTGTAGTAAAACTTCATGCCACTCAAGTTGGGAGTTTAGGTTGTACCAAGACTAAGAGACAAAACTTTTACCTGCCATATCAAGATGGTTTTGGACATAACATCTACTGTATCCTGTTCTTTCTTTAGGCCCTATTTTTTTTGAACAATAAGAAATGAATTGTTGGGCTCAAAAGAAAACGGTCTTTTCTCTTTTTAGGAAGCCTAAGTATTACATTACATTCATATCATATGTACTTTGCTAACTGAATTAAGATGTAATTTCAAGTTTATTAATATATTTGAATTTACACTATATAGTTGTGAATTTTCTTGTGATGCTTATGACTCTCATACCCATCAAAATCAGTTAACAAGATCTGGCAAAACAGGGTTGCTTGACTTGCCATATGTACAGCCCTGAAAAGGCCGTCCGTCCCGGCAACCCAAGAATCTCAAGAAAAAAAGCTTCAGTTTTTTAAACAAAAAAATTAAAATCCTTATTTGTCATGATCCCTTTTTTGGGATCCCATAAGTACAGGTGGCTACTAATCGCATCGATCAAAACCATCATAACAATCCAAGCCAAATCCGGCGGTTGACATTGAATCCGATGGGATTCTATCGCTTTTCATAAAATAAAAATGGGACCCATCTCAAGAGTAACGTTGAGGTATGGGGAAAAACAAAAGGGTAGGAAAAGGGTCAAAAAGATATAAATTCTTCTCCTTCTCTCTCTGCTTTTTATTAGACCGTTGTAAATTCAACTTCTTTAATCAAAAGAAACTACAAATTCAATTAAAAGAAACAGAACATAGCAAAGAAACTAAACGGACCCATCTAATCTCTCAACAATGGACGTAGAATCCAACCCTACTGCTTATCAATCTCTCTTCAACACACTCGACCCTATTTCCTTAATTCTCTCCCAAAATTCCTTCAACTCTCATCAACCTGTTACTCTAAAACTCACCACAGATTGTTACATGATGGAGAGAGGACCTAGATACAGAGCTTATGCAGAGTTAAGAGAATTAAAGCTTAAAATGAAGAACTTTCGACAGCAGGAAACCGAAGAGACTGATTTTAAACAAACCCCACCCAAGAAACAAGTCAAATTTCAATCTGTTTTGACTAATTCGAAAAAAGTGTCTTCGAAATCCTCTGTTTTGGCTCAATCTGTGCCTGATTTCTCTGCTACATTGAGAAAAGAAAATCGAAAGCCTCCTCTCGAACTGACTCCTCCATCTAAGAATTGGGCAAAGGTAAATGGGATTTTGTCGAATTCAAGAGGAAGCAAGTCTGCGAGTGCCGGAGAGAAAAGGAATGGATTAATGGCGAGAAAGAGTTATGCTAATGTTGAAGAATTGAAAGGTTTGTCTATGGCTGCAGCTTCTGCTATTAATGGTGAAAACAGAGCAGGAAGAGTTGGTAGAGGGATTGGGAAGACTGTGTTGAGTTATAGGCAGTTGTGATTTTGCACGATTTATGAGAGATTCATTGATATTTTTTTTCCCCTTAGATTTCTTTCTTGTTTTGTTAATTGGGTTTTGTTTGCATCATTAGCGCTACAATTCTTTCTGAGATTGAGGCTGATTTGATTTGATTTTTGAGGGTTGTAAAGTTATCATTACACGCTACTTGGAATTTAAAATTTCTATATTCTGTAACATGTAATGAAGAAACTGTGATTTCATTAAATTTAAGTAATGATCTATATGTGATTGTTGTGATTCACGGGAACCAAGCCTATAACATGCTAAGATGCTTTGTAGTAATTAATTATTGATTTCAGATTGTAAAATCAGAGTTCCTAACTGTGATTTCATTAAATTTAAGTAATGATCTATATCTTATTGTTGTGATTCACATATAAGCTCATTTCTAACTATTCGTGAAAAAGTTTTTTAAAATAGAGATTGAAAATAGAATATTTTTAATAAAGATTAAAAAATATCATCTCTATTTTATTTCAACTTCAACCATTCTTCAAATTTTAATTTTTAAATAATAAAATATTATTACTTTTATTTACTTATAAATTATTTTAATTACCTATTTATTACAAATAAAAATAAATTTATTATAAATACACATATCAATATTTCTCTTAATTTTTTTTAATAAAATTAATTTTTTCTTCTTTTAAATTTGTATTAATAAATAAATATAATAACATTAAAATAAATTTTAATAAAAAATACTATATTTCAATAAAATATCTCAACAAAATATTTATAATTATTTTAATTCAAATTTATTTTATAAATTAAAAATTTATACCTAATTAACTTTTAATATTAATAATAATATTATTAACATTAAAGTAAAAAACAAATCCAAAAAAATAATAAAATAATGTCAAATAGTAAAATGGAGATCCATTTTGAGTCTCCAAATTTGGAGACTCATTTTCATTTTTCAAATTTGAATACATTGGGACTATCAATATAGAGACCGGGCAAAAATTGCATTTTAAAGACCAATTGGAGTTGGCCTAACATGCTAAGATGCTTTGTAGTAATTAATTATTGATTTCAGATTGTAAACTCAGAGTTCCTAACTGCCTTTTCCCATTTTCTTTTCAAGCTTGGAACTTTAATGATTGCAATTTAAGTACTGCATAATCTTATTTTTTTCTTAACAAAGAAGAACTGCATAATCTAAATTATCCAAAGCTGGGATTTTAAATATATTGAGATACAAAGTTTTTCTTCATTTTTTGATAAAGATTGTTTATTTCACAGAGGTAGGACTAAATTATCTTTGCTTTTTTTTTTATTAACTAAGAGTAAATTATCCTTTATCATGTTAGACAAGACAACAATGTCAGTTCCACATTAGACATAGGTTAATTTCTAGCATTCACATTTCTAGCACAAAAAGTAACTTCCAACCCTTCAAAAACAGAGCCCAGCTAACTATACCACAAGTCTGCTACAATTTCATCCACCAAAACCTGCAGTATATCACAATCAATTTTAGCACCAATTTCAAATGCTTCCATTTCGAAATCTGTCCATTTTCCTAAGCTATGACTCATCTCCCATTCTATTATCTCGTCTGGAATCATCCCAGAAAAACTAGCCCACCGCTCAATCTCCCTCCCAACCTCTTCAATCAAAATTTCTGCATTCATGTGCTTTGGTGCTCTTCTCCATGCTTTGAATCCGAAGTTGCTAAGCCTGCTATATTTTGAATCCAAGCATTCTATCCCGCAATCAAAAAGAAACCTTCTAACTTGACGATCTTTGCTACCCTCCTTTCTCTCCTCAACACCAAGGTCATTGTGATTTGTCCACAATGCGCCAGCAAGACTCCCCAGTTCATTAAATAAAAATGGGCTTAAAAGAAAACTTTTTGCTCTGTTCAGAATATGTGGGGATGCACTTTGGAACAGCATTTCAGCATTCAATATAACCTCCTTTGCGTCGGCAAGTCTGCTGCCCGTTAATCCTCCACCAGCAAGATCGATGCTTTGTAACATCCTTGAAATATGGCTGAGAAGCTGAGTCACCGTTTTGCATCCAGTCCATCCATCATTTGTAGAGGTTGCAGAATCCAGAAGATCAGCATCACTTTCTATCGGTTGTTGCTGCTCATATGAATATTCCATGGAGTCATAAATCAACCTACGGCCTGGATTCACAAGCAAAAAAGAAGAAACATATAAACAATATTACAGAAGGCAAATTTTTAGATATTTGGCTTTCCTATGGAATTCAATTTCCTTGCCTGAGCTCTCATCCAAACTGCTAGAAAAGCAACTGTCATTGGAGAATGAGGCTTCAAGAACAGATCCGGGACTTAAGTGGTGACCGTCATGTGAAAATTGGACTGCGGTATTTCCCTTCTTTCCTTCACCCTGGGAAAAATGACAACAGAACCTAGACTTTGTCAGGACTGTATATTAACCAAAGCTGCTCTACGAAGGATGAAGCAGAGCGGAGGTGTATTTTAACAATAGACATTTGCCAACATTAAAGCCATGTGATGAGAAGTTCAGGATTTCTAACTTAATGCATAGTTTCATTTGGGCCGACAGAAGGATAAATTACAAAATATGCTTGTAAGAAATTGCATGCAGAGTATTTACCATTTTACTTAGACAGTAATTTACCCATGGATAATACCTTAAATGATTCGATCCATGTTAATAAATGCAAAATGGTCCATTGTCAACTGAGCGTTGAATTGAACTACCTACATGCCTGTCTAATACATCAAATAATAAAATATTGGCCTAAGTTTCAACTCAAAAAAGTGCAACTTCTCAGCAACAGGTGAATGTTATTTTCACACCCTTCCAATGCCCTAGAGTACAAATAATTACAAATATCTACTCTCTGATAAAATTAACCACAGTTAATTCTATTATCATTCCAATCTCAACTTGTGATATTGAAAATTAATTTTCATTTTTGCCATCCCACTTCATTAATTACATTCACCACTCAAGAGAGGCAAATTAGAAGCAGCTATCATCTGAAAGCTTAAATCAGTTGAAATAACCAAAAAACATCTGTAGACAACAAGGCCAGAGGCGTCACAAATTAGGAAGAAATACATAATCTCCATGACAACTACAGGATAGTAGAAAAATCATTTATCAAGCCGATGCAAAGGAAACCAACCTGGAAAGGCGTTCCAGCATTGAACATGTAACCGTCAGGAGAACAAGGCTGCTGTGCAGTTAAAGCAGATATCAGCTCCTGTAGAATCATTGCGTTAGATCTCTTAGGTACTGATTCACCAGTTGTCAACTCATCCACTTCTTGAGAGCTCGATTCCTTTGGTTTTTGCTCCCAAAGTGCCTCTAAAATATCTCCTCTCAGTGGCAACTGTCTCTGCAAAGATGTTTTGCCGTCGTTTTCATCCAAAAGTAGTGTCCTCTGGCAAGAAGCATGATTATCGATGTGATTCCTCGGGCCTTTCATCCCAGAGGAAATAAAGTTTTTACACCTCAGTGGCGAATTAAATGTAAAAGATACAACACCATTATCTTTATTGCCATTAGCTTTACTACCACCTTCCCCACGACTAGGTGATCTGGTTTTGATGCACGCTCGGTCCGTGGCACGATGATTAGTCCCCAACTCTTTCCCATTCATAAACTCGCACCTAATACTTTTACCTCTCATAGATGTTGAATTAACAAGTCCAGCACTTTCAGATTGAGCATTGAGGGTTCCAGTCCTCCTCTTTCGCACTGGAGTCCTCAACGGTGACAAGGAATCATCTTGCCTATTGCAAAGTCTCTCTATGTCCACAGTGTAATTATCTGCCTTGCACACCCTTGGCCGTGTGCGACTACTTAAACTTCTGTTTAAAGAAATAAAATCTTTGGGTCTAGGAATAGCATTGGCAGCCAAAGGAGCTCTCCTGCTTTGCAAGTTGTTTAATTTAGCTCTTGGTGGAGTTCTACTCCTGCGCATTGACATCTCATCTGGAGTTTCAATAATAGAAGACGGCTCATCCTTTTGAGGCCTAAACTGCTGGGTTTTTAATTGTTGCGGCACTTGACCCTCAGAAGAAAATGGTTTCTTATCTGATATAGGTTCACTAAAAGCCTTAGTGTTTTCTAGTCTTTCAGCAGCATTAGACAATTGAATCCTATTTCTATTATACACTAGTACATCCCTTTCTCTTTCAGGGGAGGGTACAAGTGGTCTTACTGAGGATGGACAAACAAATTTTTGCCTCTCCTGCATAGCTGATCTAGAATCAACTATATCTAGCAAATTACCACAATTTTTGCATGAAGTTTGCCCCATCGAAGACTTATCAACACCCACTTTATAATTCACTTCATTTTGCTGTTCTTGTTGATTTTGTGGTGACATGACCTCGAACCCCATTTCATTAATCAGACTGAGAGGATCATTGTTGGAAATATGAGTCCTAGAACTTGAGTAAGTAAGAGCACATTTTGCTCTATTAGTAGCTTGCAGCCCTGGTTCCAGAATCCGAGTGGCGGCATCTATCAACCTTGATGCCCTAGATACATTCTTTGAAGTGGAAAGCCTTGGACTCTTCACTGGAGAAGTAAGCTTAGGGTGATGATGATGCTTCCTTGCTTTAGATAATACATTCCTAATTTGCAAAGCCTCAGCTCCAAATCTAGTCACTGCCCTTCTCTCAAACTGACCAGTTTTTTGAAGCTTTTGGGGCCTAGATTCAACTTTAGTGCTTCCTTTCTCCAAGTTCAGAACTTCCCTATGAGACCCACTGCAACCATTATCAAATTTCTCTTCCATACCAAATTTTTCTTCTTTAACTTCACAAGTAACAGGAGTTGAAACCTTTTTGTGCTTATCTTTATGCACTGCAGGCAAGGATTCAAGACCCATAAGCCTAGCAACCAAACCTGCTGCTTTCATTTCATGCTTCTGCTCTGTAATTTCACTACGGTTCCCATTTTTCTTTACATTAGGGAAACCCCCGCTGTTCTCGTCTGCAATCTACACAGGTCAACCACAAATACTTAAAGAAATGCATAATAAAGTAAAGGAAATGGGAAAAAAAATAATGCTTTTTACCAAATGTGGTTTGGTTTTGGGCATCTTCTCATCCCCACCAAACTTTGCTCGAGCTAAAAGAATACAATAAAAGAAAAAGATATCAACACCATGATTGGACCTAATGGGTAATGTGTGATTGTGTGTATATGTGCAGTAGAGAGAGAGAGAGAAAGACCTGGAGGAATCAATTTCTTGGAGAAGAGCTTTTTCTTGGCTAATCTCCGGTTCCAATCAAAGAGTTGAAAGAAAATACCGACACAACCACCGGGCCTATGAGGCCGTTTCTCTGGTATCGCCAAGCATGATGTCGTTGTCCCTGTCGTTTCATTCATCTCTATCTAAAATACTATTAACCAAGAAGAAGGAGAAAGGAGAAAAAGAAGAGGACTAACTAAGACTGATCACCAAAACCCACAAACCAAAAAGCGTTGAAATGACTTCCCCAGAACCAAAATCTCTCAAATATCATGTCCACAATACTCTCCATTCAACAAAAAAAGCCAAGATTTCTCTGAAAAATCCATGTGAAAATATCTCAGGTCTTACAGGATTACCCAAAACATGCTAAAGAACCACAATGTAGTAGAGAGAGTACTTAAAAAACAGTAATAGAGAAAACATAAAAAGAGCACGAAACCAAAGCATCAGGAAAACTGGGGGAAACCGTACAATCCTACAGTGGGAAGGAAAATGACAGCACAGAGGAACAAAACAACGATCCACCTCTGGAGAAAAAAAATAAAAAAAGAAGAGAAAGCAAAACAGTGAAATTATACAACTTTTTTTTATTTGGTTTTAGATTAGTTAGTAGTAGGTAGTATCAAAGAATCAAAACGATAATGATTAAAGAAAAACGAAAAAAGAAGAAGAGAGAGAGAGAATGAAGTGGGTGGGAGAACAGCAGAGCAGAGCAGTGCAGGACCCAAGAAAGAAAATGAAGCTCGAGGAGAAGAAGGAACAGAACAGGCAAATTGACAGACAGACCCAACAAGAAAAGGTCGATACTGGACCTGCAATGAAAGGGGCTGCTCGTGTTCGTGTTCTCGAGGATCAAATAATTTTTCACGAGAAAGAAGAAGTGGAAGTGAAGGCACGCGCACTCTTATTCTTCTTACCGATGCTCAAAACTAAACGCTATTGCAATGTCATACACTATGTTATTACGAACTACTTACGGCACCTGGTGTAATGCACCACTTCAATTAAATAGTAAGCAACAAAAATGGTTTCTTTCTTACACTGCCACTTCATCAATTTGGCGTATTTTCTTCCAACTCATCTTTGTTCAGTCAATCCAAAAAAATAATGCTCATAATTAGGATTTAGGAGGGAGGTTTGGTTTGAAAAAAATTATTCAGTTACTATGTCATTTTGTCCTAAATATATTTTAATTTAAAACATTTTTTCCTGTACAAAATTTCAATTCAAAATAACAGTATATTTTTGTAATTTGGGATTGAATGAAATTTTAATTAAATAAATATTGAGTGCATATATTAAATAATTACATTTATTTTTTGGCTAAATTAAATAATTCTATTTACAAGATACATTAATAAAAACACAATTTATTTTATTATTTAAAGGACTAAATTTTATTTTAAAAATATTATTTACGTTTTTTTCAAAATCTGAATAAAAATTGTATTTTTTATTTTAGTATTTCAAAACTTTGGATTATCTTATTTATTAATAAAATATCTGTTTGATTAATAAAAGTCATGATGGACACTACCCATCAAACTTACTGTTTGCAGGAAATCTAATCTCATCAAAAATTGGTTTGAATGAAAAATCAAAATTTGTCCACGCAACTAATATAGTAGTATTAAGAAATTGGCAGTATTTGAATAAAGAATTAGCAATCCAAAGCTTAATTAATAGTAAGGACTAAAGAAGTGACATCACAAAAAATCACTTTCTTTCTTTTTGGCATTAAGTTGAATATTAAAATACTAATAAATAGTAATGAAGTAACGATAAGAAAGAAAAGTGCATTCAAACAAAAAGTGCAAAAGTTTTTGGCTGAGTAAACTCATGCTTTGCTCCCAAACTGGAAGCTGGACCGTATGCTCTACCATTTGATTTGCAAAGAAAAAGATTTAATCATTTTCCTTTTCAAAAGCAAAAAGTACCTATATCTAGACTGCTCCTGTTCATGTTGAATATTTTTTTATCTTTAACTAGGGCCGATAACTAATTTTTCACCCTTTTACAAGTTTTTTATTTTCATCCTCGATGAATTAATAGACTTCAAAAGTTTCTAAACTATTAAAAAAAGCAGTCTCACTTTCAGTCCACTGTATAATGGAAGATGGTGCACGCTCAAACAGCAAAATTGTGAACCTTGAAAAACCCTCCAAAACGACGTTATTTTTGTGTTTAAGCATTTAAATCTTTTACTCATCATTCAGATATTTCTTCGAACACTTGAATTGCACTCTCATCTCTGTTATTACTAAAATAGTAAGCTCCTCCAATGTTAGCATTCTTCCAATCCAAGAATTCATCAATCTTCTTCGAAATGTAGTATATTGTGGATTGAATTGTAATAATTGGATTAATCCCAATTGCAATTGGAAGTACACTTCCATCACAAATAAATAAATTCTTTGCTTCCCAGCTTTTCCCATTTTCATCAACAACACCATCTTCCTCTGTTGATGTGCAGAAAACTGCAATGACCAGTACTCTTCCTTTGAATTTAGGCCACTTACTGTAATTGTATCCAAGAATTCCTCTAAATTTATATCTTTAATGCCTTTTACATGTAATCTTTTGCCCACCCTCCATACCCAGCTAGTGACTAGAGCACCAAAGCAGAGCCTAAAGCTCAAACAATAAACATGATCCCAAGGAAAAAATAGAAGGTACATCCACAATAATAGCCATACAACAACAACAATCTTCCTATGGAACGAGAATACTAAAACAACAAATCCAAAAAATATTCATGCCATTGATGGATCATTAAGGACTTATTTTACTCCTAGCTGGTAGCCAGAAGCAAGAGTCCACAATACCATGCTCAAAACTGGTTGAGGAGCATCGTTTGTCAACAGCCAGAAGAAACACAACTTGGCTCTGAGTAGATCGAACATTTGGAAGCTTTTTCTTTTCCAAGGTTAAGCGAAACCCAAAAATAAGGCATGAAAGTAGGGGTGAGCGAAAAAAAACCGTAAACCGAAAATCGATAAAGCTTATTCGGTTCGGTTTTCGATCCTCAATATATAAAAACCGATAAATTTGGTTCGGTCTTCGATTTTTCAGCCTATTGGAACCGAACTGAAAATCGAATCAAACCGAGAATTCATCTATATATATACATATATCATTTATCTCCTTAAAAAACCCTAATGTAATTTCTCCCTCTTCCTTACTTTCCACAGCAAAGCCAAGCCGCCCTCTCTCCCTCTCTCTCTACCACCCTATGCCTTCTATCGATGAAGCCCACCACCACACCTTTCGACAGCAACCACCTTCCTTCCTCTCTCTTTACCACCTTCTGCCTCCGACTAACGAAGCCCACTACCACAACTTCCGGCCGTAACTACCTTCCCCTCTTTCTCTACCATCCTCTGCCTCCGACCGACGAAGCCCACCACCATAACTTCCGGCCGCAACTACCTTTCTCTCTATCTAACACCCTCTACCTCCAACCGACGAAGCCCACCACCACAACTTTCGGCCGTACCTACCTTCCTCCCTCTACCTCCGTCGCCCTCTCAACCGCCGTCTGCTTGAAGTTGTTGGTGATGAATGAGAAAGTTTCGGTCGTCAACGACCATAACACGGTCTTCTCTGTCATTAACCGCCTTTACTCGCAGCTTTTCGACGGCGGTGGTGGTGATTTGTTCAAGTTTTCAACTAGAATTTTTTATGATCGAGAGAATCGAGGCTTGTAATTTTATTCTTGATTTCATTCTGATTTTAGTTCTAATTTGCTTGTAATTCCTTTTTTTTTTTGTAGTTTCTGATTCGTTTTTGTATATTATTGTTTTGTTATTGCTTGGGCTTTTGGTGGTATGATTTAGTTTCTTGTTCATTGTCGAAATTTTTGGTTAAAATCAATTAATTAATTTTGGTGGTGTGATTTTGATTTCATTAATTTCAGTTTGTATGCTTTCGATGATGATTTTTGTGATTTCATTATAAAATGAAACTAATCAGAGGAAATTGTGTAATTTTGCGATTGAATCAAACTTTTGGATTTGTGTTTTTATTTATGAATTTCAAATTGGAACATGCTTCTTGCTGTGTAATTTAGGTGGATTATGATTTTCGATTTTTGGCCGAACCGAAACGAAATTGAATTGAAATTTTCAGTTCGGTTACACTTTAGTTTTAGCATCATCGGTTCGATTTTTGGTTCTCCCATCATCGGTTCGGTTTGTCATTCGGTTTATGATTTTTGGTTCGGTTAATGATCACCCCTACATGAAAGTGCTGGGGTCCAAAAGAAAAAAAAACTAGTAGATCTAAGGAAGAAAAGAGATTAAAGTCAAAAAGTAAAAACCAACGAGCTGATCCAAATAGTAAATAACTTGGACTCACGTAAGGAGGTTTCATGTTCGAGACCTTTCATATGTAACTATAATAGCATACTAATTGCTATTATATTTAAGAAATTTTTTAATTAATTATTATACATTTTCAAATTAATAAACCTAACTTAAATAATTCAATATCTAAATGATAGCATAATAATAATAAT
>CATIWJ010008262.1:0-17011 GCA_949640765.1 Croton laevigatus | reverse complement strand
GTTAGTTATAAAGTATGGTTACTGTAGTTTAATAATATATAAATAATATTTTAATCTAACTAACCCAACACATCAAACTATCAACACCAAACTTGAATCTAGTCAACCCTACAAAAGTGTAAAGAAACTTAAAAGACGGAGGTAGTAATAATTTGCAAATATTTATTTAAAACTCAATTTGTATAAATACTTATATATATATTTTCAAATATCTTTTTTTTTTAAATGAAACATATCTTTTATAATAATAATAATAAATTTTCCTACGCACAATTACTTAAAATCATTGATTTATCAAAATATTACTTTTATTGAACCATAGGGACGATTCGGTCCAATAAAATCTTAATTATTCATCTTAATAATGAAAGTCATAATTTCGAAGTAAATCGTAACCAATTCATAAATAAACATTTAACCAAAATAACTGCAAATAATCATTTAATGCAAAATATTAAAATCATTCAGAAAATAAATATAGCTTTTCAAAGTTAAAGTAAACAAACATGCAATAAAATCGTTAAATGCAACTTTTTAAAGTTAGAGTATCAAACATCGGTCTTCATCGTTACGATTTCTACCCCTTAATTCCTTGAACTGTCTTTTGTCCTATCAATGTCTATATCCAAAGTCATAAGGTATTGTTCATATATTGGTATTCAATCCCTATCTTTGTTTGTTTATTTATTACTTGAATTTTTTGTTAGTTACTAAATCTTTCATTAATTTCCAATTGTCCCAATAAATATTCATTAAGTTTTAATCAACAAATTTTTGTCAAATGATTAAATTAAACTCATTTAATAAGTTTTATAATATTTTAGGCTTAATTTCAATTTTTTCATAATTTATTTAAGTCCTTGAAATATTTAATTATCAAATTAAACTCAAATTAATTAATTTATTAAACTGTTGGGCTAAATTGAAAAGCTAAATTAAGTTTAGAGGTTAATTACCTTAAGAAAATAGGGCGGATGGACTTATTTGCAAAGCTATAGAAACTTCTGGGTCACGATTATAAATTTTAAAAAGTTGAAGGGCCAAACTGAAAATAGGCCGTCTTCAACCTTAAGAATTTCTGCAGAATTTCTGTTTCGCCGTCGTACTTTCTCTAGTCGTTTCTTATGATTCCGGCGACAGAATTGGGCAAATGAGGCACCGTTGGAAAGCTCTGTTCACCCTCTATCAATCTATGGCCTCAAATTTGAAGGAAAATGATGGAAAGTTAGTGAAAATCGAGGCCAAATTGGACTGGTACTCTATCATTTTAATGGCTCCCTTAAATTGAAACTCCCTTCTCCAGCTACTGTTTAAGGCGATTCTTACATCTAAATTGAGCACCAAAATTTGAGGAGTAGTTTTATGGTGTTAGTATTTGAAAATAATGGATGTATGAAAAGTTAGGCAATAAAAATGTATTTTTGCTTAATTTTTAACCTCCAAAAATGGCAATTCTTGCCTCTCTTTTATAGCCTCAATAAATTTGTTTTCTTCCTCATTTCTTATCTTTTCTAATTCTTCATTAACAATTTTGTCTAAAACTTCATCAATAAGGCTCCATGAATTTTCCTTCACTTTGTTTATTTTCACATTTTTCAACCCATTCACATTATATTTTTGTCATTTACTAAAATTTTCCACAAATTCTCATTCAAGCTTGTCCCTTGAGTATTCTATAATCCAATTGTGAATTTACATTTCATTTCACTTGAATTATACTTAATTTGAATTTCATTTACGTTGGTTTACCTTTGTTTATAAAGGGTTTATCCTCGTTTAGAGGTTTACAATGTGTTTACTAGATGTTTTAGAGTTTAAAACTTGATTATGATGTTTTATTTATATCATAACCTATTGTCGGTAAAATTTACGGACTACTATTAATATGCAAAATTTAAACTTAACCTAAAATATTTGCAAATTTCAACTGAATCCTTTTTTTATTTATATAGTCTGTAAAAATTACAAATTTGGGCTGTGACAGGCAATCTCACCTCCCGAGTCAAACTGAGCGACCTAGTTAGGTAGAGGTGATATTATTCTAAGTCCAAGTGAAAGCGATCTCGCTACCTATATGTCCCAAATCACAAGGGAGGCTTACATATGTCCCTTTTCAGTTCAAGTCATTTCATGTCTTGGTCCATCAAGTCAGAGGTTGCTTTCCGTAATTAGAATCTCCCCTTTCTTTTGTCTTTAGAAACATTATGGGCAGCATTTGTCCTAAATTTCATGCCTCTCCATTTAGGTGACATTTAAGTGCCCTACTTAATTACCTTGTTGCCCCATGCCAATTATACAGGTTCAGGGACACACTGGTAATTAGGAGATCATAACTGCTTCTGAGGAACTATGTCTTTCCTTGCTTATAAAAAATAAGCATTCTCCATCCTTTTTGGCATCTTATTTACTTGAGATCTTTGTGTAATTCATTTCTCATTTCATCAACAATTTTAACGATCACCCTTCTCCTAATCTAGGTACTTTCTCCTTTTATTTTTGTAATTCTATCATGTCTACCTTAAATTCATCAGATCCTAGAGTAGGTAGTGTTAAGGGATAATGCTATCTTTCTCGCGGGAGATCGCTTACCCCAAAATTATCCAGTCAGTCATCCGATGGTGACCTCCCTATAGAGGAGGAAGTTGAAACTTTATTAAATACTCGAGGTCGCCAAGGAGTGACCTTTCATTCTTTGCTCTCAAATCAACCATCCCAACTGAGAGATGAACCATCTGATTGTAATGGAGTCGAGCCATCTCATATGGGAGTGAAATATTATGGTTCAACGTTTCCTTCTTTTTTCAGTTCGTTTTAATTATTTAATCCATATGAGATTGTTATCCTAGATCCAGAAACTACTTCGCTAAAATCTTGGACAGGAAAGCATGCTCTTCTCCTCACTTGCGAACATCTAAAACATAGGGTAAAGTTCCTTTTGCTTCTGTGTGTAAGGCATTTGCTTAAAGGTTGCAATCTATCGCCTCTTCAATTGGGACCTAGTTCATTCAGGACCTTGTATTGCTTGCATGCTTTAGCTTACTCTGACGGCTTCAATTTATCTTTTAAGATGATAAGCGAGCTATTTATGCTAAACTTGGATAGTACTGGGTATTATTATCTACAGGCCTGCCCAAATTATAAAATCCTTTAATAAGGTAAAGGGTCTATTTCTAGCACAAATAAAAGCAATCTAGTACTAGTACGGATGAATAATGGAGAAGAGTTTTCTTTTTTGACTTTATAGAGCAACAGTATATAGAAACTGACTCTTAATTGGCTTTTCGAAGAAGAAAGAAAGAGGGTGGCCATTCTTAGGAATTGGGGAGCTAAGGAGTTGCTCTCAAAGATAGTTTATCGCAAGTTTTACGAGTGTCATAAGAGTGCCCCAAAGCAACCTCTCATGGACAATAAGCACACGTGCACATCTTAGTTTTGTTTGGATATAATATCTTATTTTAACTTGTTATTTTTGTATCTCCAGCCATGAATCATGACCTGCTTAAAAAGGCTGCCACATATTTAATGTCCCACCCTGAGGGGGTTAAAGATTATCATTGTTCCTGAGCCTCAAAGCCAATAACGTAAAAGGTCTTAGAAGAACACTCGTGTATCGAGATGGGTCATAGGAGAAAGTTCTAAGAGAAGAAAATGACTTTAGAAAGTGACATCTTCCCCATCACAGCGAAACATTACAGCTATTCTTTTGTCGGTGGAGAGGCCAGCCAAAAGGAGCCTTCCTCCACCTACCTCTTCCCCTTAAAGGAATGATGGAGGTAATGAGGTTGAATTTTAGGGACACCGGCCCTTATTCTACTAGCAAAGAGGTCGACCTAAATAAGACTTGCAGGGAAAAAGTCTATCGCCTTGCTTCTGGATCACTCATTGAAGTTAGGAAGGGTCCATCCTCCAGTAGTAGGAGGGTGGAGAAAGATGGGCAATAGTATGACTGGGATGCAATTGCCTTCAGCGCCGAGGAAATAACTACCTCGAGCTATTTTAATCTATTCTTACGTCATCGTTATAGAAAATATTCATCATTGCTGGATCCCCATATGCGTGAGCATCTGATGGAGGAGATGGGGTGGGTTCCTGCAAATCTGGGCAAAATAAGGAAACTCCGCATTCTCAGTTTGACTGATTATATAGTGAAGGGAGGTTTGATGGTAAGTATTTTTATGGCATTTAGAATTACTACCTAATGATCTTTCATTCGAAATAACGATCTAACATTTTGAATGTTATGCAACATAGCATTACTTTTGCCCTTGGTCACTAGGAGCGAGCTATGGGGCTAGCATCAAAATCAAGGAAACAAGGCAAAGAGGTTAAAAAGTTATTCATGGCAAAGAGTAAGCTAGAGGTGGAGAAGAATGCTCTGGAAGAGGATCTACAGGTTCGAGTTACTGTTGCTAAAAATAGTCATGACCAAACTAAGGCTGAGTTGGAGGCTTGCCGATAAAAGTATTTGTCTAAAGAGAAAAAGGCCTTGATCATTCAAATCGAGCGAGAAGAATTAAGATCCATGTTGGAAGGACTCAGAAAGACTCATAAAGATTAGCTCACTCAGTATGAGGAAGTGCACCCGATTGAGGTTTCTGAGTTAAAGGAGATTCATATGAAAGAAATCGCCTCTAAAGTAGAAAAGGTGAATGATGATACAGGTCAGATGTTGGGCAATTTGTTAAGCGAGCTTTGCAGCCGAATTTATGAGAAGGCCACAAGCTTTCTTTTAGCTAATGAGCTTACTGACCTATCGTTCATCTTGAAAATGGTCCCTGCTTCCCTTGATCCTTCCAATATGGAGGTCATTGCCGAGGTGAGGTATGATGAGTCGACAAGGGATAATGGAGAAAATGAGGGTAGAGTTCTTGAAGAGGAATTGTCTCTTCTGATTACTGGTGTGCAAAAACTCTAATTTACTGAAGAGTTCACCTTGGAAGGTGAAGGCTAACCTTGGGACCCAGAGAACCCTCTTAGTGAAGAAAATATAGCTTAGTTATTCTTTTGTATGGACTTATGGTGACATTGTGGCCACTTTTAACTATTCTTATATCTGTTTAAATTATAAATAAAATTCTCTTATTTGTGGATTTATTCTTGTGAGTGTATTGGAATTGTTGTGCAGTGGAGTTTGTTTTTTGTAATTTTTCGAAAGTGACCTCTTAGAATTTATTTATTTATGTAGAAATCATAGAGATATATTTGAAAAAATTACGACCAATCTGCAGTTTATGTTACGAAGTCTGGCTTTTGGTTTGTATGGTCATATTTTTATCATCCTTAGTGGATTTTATCTTATATTTAACTTCAGATAATGTCTATCTATAACCTATAAGTCATTGTTTGGCAATTGAGCCTTAAGCGCATGGGGATAGGCCATGTATGTGAGGCATTGATATAATATGGCCTAAGCACATAAGGAACATGTCCCTTATGTAAGACGTTGAATTTTTTGGCCCAAGTGTTGGATTTTCTCATGCCAAAATTATGTCAAACATATAAAATTGCAGCAGAATAAATAGAGACATGAGAAATAAACCTAGATCAAGTGTCATTAATCTAATCAAATTAGTTATGAATTTTCGAAACATACCTTATGCTTAGCTGAAAATTGCTTGCTCCAAGTCACCAAATCCGAAAACCTTTACACGATCCAAATGACTTAGGGACTGCCTAAAGACTACCCCCTTCAATTGTTTCACACATAAGGATCAAATGAAGGACTAAGATGTGCTAGCACCAAAAAATAAAAGATGATTTTCTTTGAGAAATTAGGCCAAAATAGAAACGATGAAGAAGAAAAAGAAGAATAAGTAGAATTTTCGGTTTTGCTTCTAAAGTGAGCCGAAAAATCTAACCCTTTTTTCTTCTAAATTTTGTCCTTTTATATGAAAACCTCAATTAGGTTTTTACACCTCCCTGTGGCTAGCCAAATCCCTATTCCAAATAGGAGATTTAATCCTTACTCAACTAACACAGAAATTTGGTTACCTTAATCAAATATGTAATCCTTACTTGAATAGGATTTGTCTTTCTTTTAATTAAATAATTAAATCATTTAAATAATTAATCAATTGGACCTAATTTAACATTTAAATGGGCCTAAATACTGCATACCAAAATTATCAAATAATTTATTGACCAAATTAAAAATAAGTTTCTAGGCCCAAAATGAATCCTTTTATGTGTGCGATCTAAAATGCCCGTTCAATGTTAGCAATGGGCTCAAATATTGTTCAAGTCCATAAATCATAATTGGTCTTTATCAAGATATTATAATTACCCAAATTGAATCGAGTATTATTCGTACAAATTAACCAAGCCTGTAATAATCTTATACAACCTTTTGTCTTTTTCGATATCAAGATTAGCATAAGGCATGTCCTTGGTCACCCTTATTTATTGTTAGTTCATTTTTCTTGATTCTCTAGTGATACTGACTAAATTAGATAAAGGATAATATTTATCATCCTATTTGGGTATGGCCATACACTACTCAATTTCATAAATGAAATGGCTGATCATATATTCTCTCTCATAGAGAGTGACAATTCCTTCACTTCACTCATGTTTCTAAGCATAATTCCTAGCATACCCAATTATATCTATACTTGTCACTCTTTATGAGCACATTAGGCATACGTTATAGTATACGAGAAATCATCTAAGAACCCATAGTAATTTTAGGTCTAGGATTCAAGTATAAGCTTTGCTTGAGTAGTACTTACCATCGAACTCATATGTAGTATTCTCATTAAGTGGATCAATCCAATACACTGTTCACTAACATGTACTATGTATCTCAAATCAATATCTCATATCCTATGATCCATAAAATAAGACCATCGCTTAGAGTACATACCAGTCGTAATTTATTATTATTCCCATGATAATAATCAACTAGGGATATTCAGAATAGTAATATTTTATTGCTTTTAGATTTTACTATCTAGATCACATATCTAATATCTCAAGTAGAACCACTATTTATGGAAATCCATCGAGTTAAATGCAAAGAACATATAAGTTAATGAATTAAGTCTAATATATAAATTAAACATCTAGCTATAATGAATTAAGACTAGGGCTTACACTAACACCAAGCACATGTGGACAGGCCGCGCATATGAGGCATTGATATAATATGGCCCAAGCACATAAGGAACAGGTCGTTTATGCAAGGCGTTGAATCTTTTGGCTCAAGCACATAGGGACAGGCTATGCATATGAGGCATTGATGTAATATGGCCTAAGCATATAAAGAACATGTAACTTATGAGAGGCGTTGAATCTTTTAGCCCAAGCACATGGGGATGGGTCACTCATGTGTGGCATTGATATAATATGACCTAAGCATATAAAGAACAGGTCACTTATGCGAGGCGTTGAATCTTTTGGCCCAAGCATATAGGGACAGGCCGCTCATGTAAGGCATTAATATAATGTGGCCCAAGCATATAAGGAACAAGTCACTTATGTGAGATGTTAAATCTTTTAACCCAAGCACATGGAGACAAACGACGCATATAGGGCATTAATATAATATGGCCCAAGCACATAATGAACATGTCCCTTATGCGAGGTGTTGAATCTTTTGGCCTAAGCACACGGAGACAGGCCGCGTATGTGAGGCATTGATATAATATGGTCCAAGTACATAAGGAATAGGTCGTTAGAATCTTTTAACAAGCTGAAATATTGTTATACTGAAAACTTTGACAAGCCGGGACCTTGCCCACCAACGAATTATTCGAAAATTTCAAGGATCAGTGCCCTCAAGTTTATACCTACGCTAAAGATGATGAAACAAGCACATTTTCCTAAGGGTGAGCAGAATCGAACCGGAACCGGAACCGGAACCAGAACCGAACCGAATCAAAAAAATGGTTAATCGAAATATTCAGTTCGGTTTCGGTTTTGAAAATAAGAAAACAGAATTATTCGGTTTGGTTTTTGGTTCAATCTGTAAATAAACCGAACCGATTAATTAAAATGTTGTCATTGTAAAACTAACCCTAATAATACCCTAAATCCCATTTCTTTTGCCATTTTCCTTCGTTCCCATCCCACAGCAGTGCCGCCCTCTTTTTCTCTTCTACCTTCTTCATCGCCTCTGCCTCCTTCTTTATCTCCTCTACCTCGGCTTCACCGCCGATGTATTAACGACGATCCACCGATGTGCCGAGAGTGCTATGCCGATGATCTCGTCACCCGTGAGTAACTGTGATGTGCCGACGATCTCGTCACCTGTGAGTAACTATCTTTCCATTCTTCCTTTTATACTAATATTTTTTAGCTAAAAGATAGTATCTGTTTCTGGTATATATCTATTTTCTCCTATTGTGTTTGATTTTAAAAAAATTATGATTTTTACGAAATTGGTTTGTGAAATTTAGTATAATCAAAGCTACTGTACCTGTTAAGAAGATCGACGTAACTAATTCTCTTTTATTCTTTTATTTATTATTTTACTTAATTCCAAGATTTTCAAATATTTAGATTTCCATTACTATCAAATTTTTAAGCCTTTGTTTGTTTTTATGATGATAAACAACATGTTTAAAGCTTCAATATAACTAAATTGCTTTGTATGTATGTATGTCTCATCTTTGTAACTAAATTGAAGGAAATTTTTTGAGCCTTTATTTTTATTTATGTACCTGGATGGTTTTGCCGATGGTTTTCAGCTTCATGCTTACAATGAAGCCTCTTTCCTTTACTTTCAGCTTCATGCTTGTCATTTTATAATTGATGGTTATTGAGGAATATATTTGTGTTTAATGGCATTGTAATTTGGAACCTAAAATTTAATAAGTGGGATTTGAGAATGTATTTGTATACATGAGATGTTGAAATGCTTTATCTTTTTAATTTGAATGTTCTATTTTTAATTTTTTTTTTTGTTCAACTAATATTTAAGAATGCTGATATTAACATTTTAATCTCTTTCTCCTACTAATTGCATTACATAAGTTGACTCCCTAATTGTAAATCCACATGCATATAGTTTTAAGTTTTATCAACATCACCCTCTCCAACAGTGGGGATTTCTTTATTTTTTTGCATTGTTTTGTTTCATTTCAGTTGCATGTTCTTAGGTTGAAGTTCTGATATTTCTTAAAATTTGTAGGACTTTTTTTTTTAAATTCCTTGGCATTTTTTGTTTGGTATGGAAACAAGATACTTGAAGTATTTTTTTAGTTGGGGTTTTTTTTTTTTTTTTTTTGTTATTTGTAGTATGTTTTGATAACTTATTCAGTGTGTAATATATATGTATTTGCTTTCTTTCATAGTGTAGATAATTATGGACGTTGACTCCGATAGCGGCGGCAATCAAAGTGGATTAGCTACGCCCAATAGTAATGAAAATGTGGGTTCCATTGAAGGTGATGGAATTGAAAACAGTGGATGTACAACTCAACGACCACCAATCGGGAAGAGGAAGAACAAATCATAATGTTGGTATCATTTTACAAGAAATCTATGACCGCAATAAATGTAAGTGCAATTATTACAATAAAGAGTTTTGTTGTGATCCTAAAAGCAATGGTACTAGTGCATTGAATGCCCATCTCAATAGATGTAAGCAAAACCCATATATTGATGAAACTAGGCAAGCACAGTTATTATTGCACCAATCAATCACTGAAAATAAATCTGGTATGGGGATGCTCTCTACATGGAAATATGATCCCGACGCCATCAGGAAAGCCCTAGCTGAAATGATAATTATTGATGAATTACCTTTTACATTTGTGGAGGGTCGAGGTTTTAAGAAATTTTGCATGAAAATGAATGCTAGATTTAAGCTACCTACTAGATTTACTATTGCTCGTGACATTTTGCAAATATACTCAGATGAGAAAACTAGATTGAAGGAATTCTTTTAATCTTTCAAATCTAGGATATGCCTTACCACTAATACTTAAAATTCAATACAAAGGATTAATTATATGGTAATTACTGCACACTTTATTTCGGATGATTGGAAATTAGCAAAGAAAGTTCTGTGTTTTTTTCCAATTTATAGTCATAAAGGAGAATCAATTGGTATGGCTGTTAAGGGTGCACTTTTAGAGTGGGAAATTGATAAGATATTGACTATAACTGTTGATAATGCTTCTTCAAATGATACGGCAATCGATTATTTGAGAAACAGACTTATAAAGAGGAAAGCAACGGTTGCAAAGGGAACTCATATTCATATAAGATGCATTGCTCATATTATTAACTTAGTTGTCAATGCGGGTATCAAAGAAATTGATCCTTCCATTATAAGAGTCAGAAATGATGTTAGGTATGTTAGGTCATCTCCCTCTAGGTTGAAACATTTCAAAGAGGCTGCTAAGGTAGAAAAAGTTGATTGCAAGCATGGGTTGTGTTTAGATGTACCTACTAGGTGGAATTTCACCTTTTTAATGTTGCGGGCTGCTGAGAAGTATGAGCTAACATTTAAGAGTTATAGTGATTTCGATCCCCATTATGAGTTGTCCCTGAAAGAAGATATAGGCAAACCTAAGAGTGATGATTGGAATAAAGTTAGAAAAATGGCAAGTCTTCTAAAAGTCTTTTATGACTTGACTCCTCGTATATCCAGCACGTTATATGTCACTAGCAACTCTTTTTTTAATGAGAAAAGTAACGTTGATTGGATGTTGTAAACTTGGATAAAGAGTAAGGATGACACAAAAAAGCGTATGGGATCACTTATGAAAGAAAAGTTTAATAAGTATTGGGGTGATTACGGTAAGATGAACAAGCTCATATACATAGCTTCTATTTTTTATCTAAGGGACAAAATGGAGTATATAGAAGCTTTTCTACAAAAAACACATGGTGAGTCAAAGGAATTCAAATTGTTATATTCGATTAAAACGTCCTTAAATGATCTTTTTGAAGAGTAGCCAAAAGCAATAAAGAAGCCTACCGATACACTTCCTACCATTTCAAATTCTGCCATTGATTTAGAAGATGATGGGGGTGAAGAGGTAAAATTGAGAAGAAAAGTCAAAAAATAAAAAATTGCATGTGGAGAACTTGAAGGGAACAAAACAGAATTGGAAAAGTATTTGGGTGAGTCTCTCGAAAAATATGTTAAACCTTTTGACATTTTGGGTTGGTGGAAAATTAATTCCATGAGGTTCCCTATTCTTGGAAGAATGGCACGTGAAATTTTGGCTATTCCTATCTCCACGGTGGCTTCGGAATCGACTTTTAGTGAGGGTGGAAGAGTTCGTGATGCATTTATGAGTTCTTTGAATCCTAATACAACCGATGCTCTTATTTGCGCTAGAGATTGGTACAGGGATGCCGATGAACCTTTGTGCTTTGAAGAATCAATTGATGATGTCAACAACTTTGATATTGGTATGGAGTAATTATTTTTTGGTTCATTTAATGTATTTTAATATTATTTACTTTTTAATCATATTGAATGAAATTAACCTCTTTAATATTGTTTCTTTGTTTCTTAGATATGTCAGAAGCTTCGGCAATTCAAGGAGAAAGCTCAATGTTTTCCCACTCTATTTTTGTTGATTGGTGAGATTTATGTTTAATTATATTATTGTTAAGTTGTATGGACTTCGAATGGACTTTGAATGTGTGTGATAAACCTTTTAATTATGTTTGAACTTATTATTGACTTTAGATTTGTATTTTTTTTCAATTATGGACTTTAAAATGTTGAAATTTAGGTGTGATGAACTTAATTATGATAGGCAGGTTTTCAAAATGTTTAAAACAGGTGCTGAAATTGTATATTGATTATGAAATTGGATGGTATTAAATGAGTTTATTAAATTCGGTTTAAACCCGAAAATCGAACCGAACCCAACAGAAAAATTCGGTTCTTCAAAAATCGATTCGATTTTCGGTGCAGAAAAATTAAATTCGGTTTTGAATCAAAAATTGAATTTCAGTTCGGTGCACCGAATCGAACCAATTTTGCTCACCCCTACATTTTCCTGCAATGGTGCACCTAATTTTGATATCACTTTTTGTCCATGAACAGTAGTGTTGTACTTTTCTTTGCTTTAATAAATAAATCCATGATGTATTACGGTTAGTTATCTAACCTAAATAAATTTGAAGGAAAATAAAGTCTTCTTTGATTGAGATAAATAAATGGGATAATAAAAAAAAATACTTATGTTTTTACCAGATCGACAAAAACCTCCCTGTCTTTTTTTTCCAACAAATAAATTCTCATTTTATATTTTCGTTGACATTTCCTCCTTCTGCCTATTTTCTGTTAAAATAACGTTTGAAGGATCAAAATATAATTTTACAAACCGTTTTGAAAAAATACAAGAAATGAAGGGTCGTTTTGCATTTTTACCTTAAAATTCTGTTCTTCTCCCTCTTTTCTTCTTTTGCTTCGTGTTTATGGCCGCCATATTCTCAACCACTAGTCTCTCTCTTTTCCGACTATTCTCAACCACCGTTGCCAACACCTTCTTCTTCATCTCTTGCAACCGATCGAGAGAGAAGGAGAGAGATCAATAGAGAGAGAAACTGAAAATGAGAAAGAGAACAATCGGACTATCAATGAGCTTTCCGGTGCCTATGGTGATCCGACGACAGAAATGACGGCAAATTCTGACTCCTTGTGGCTAGAAATTTCAAATGATGCAGAGCTTGCCACCGATCTACAGCCAGAATGGAAAACGTGTTCAATGGTCAGAATTTTCCGACGAGATTTTCGTCGACTTCCAATCATTCTCTGACTCCAATTTAGGTATATTTCGAATCCTCATCTCCTTAACTTTAATTTGACTTAAAGTTTGTGTTGGTTGGTTAAGAATTTACAGTAGGGTAATTTTCTGTAAATGTTCGGACTGTTTTTGCTGAATTCCGGCAAGCCTAAGCAAAATTTGTTAAATGTTATTGTGTTTTTGAACTTTTTGTAGTTTAACGAATCTTTTGATGTGCCTGGATTTGAAATCCGACGAGTTTGAGGTTATCCGGTGACCGAAATATTCCTTTGCCGATTATCATGGAAGAAGATGATGAACTTACATTTTGGTCCTTCATTTCTTATGTTTTTCCAAATGGCCCGTAAAATTACATATTGATCCTTTTAACCATTATTTTAACAGAAAAATAGACAGAATGAGAAAAATGTCAATGAAAATATAAAATGAGAATTTTTTTGTTGGAAAAAAAAAAACAGAGAGGTTTTTGTCGATATGGTAAAAACATAGAGAGTTTTTTTATATTACCCCTAAATAAATTATCTTTATTTTTTTTTGAATAATAAATAATCTTATTTCTAATGTCATAGTTCATTTATATATATACACACTGAAAAAACCTTCAAATTATTTATAAATCTCATATTTACCCTTTTGTTTTGTTAAGGAAGGAAGAATAATAATAATTATTAAATCAACAATGCATATAAGACGATGACTGATAATTAATTAGAAGTTAAAATGCTAAACACAGTTCATATTAAGTTAAAATAAAAGAAACACTAATAATAAATAGAACCATTAAATCGTATCCCTAAGCCACCAGATGCAACACTAATATTTGAGTTTAAAACTGTTAGATCGTTAGTACGAAAATAGAAGAAATAAGAATTTATTAACTTGAAATTGTAAATAATAAATTACAGTAAACAATATAACAAAATATGAACTGAAAATAAATAAGAATTAAACCTTAACAACGAAGAAGTAGAAATAAGAAAACCGAGGCCTGTAAGAACAGTTTCCTTGAGAAGAAATTTGCCCGCGAATGACAATCATCTTCTAGACTACAATGGCTATGTAAGCAAACCGAACAATATGCAAAATCGAATTACCAGAATGGAAGAACTGGCGACCTTGCCAAAAAAAAAAAAAAGAAGAAAAAAACAAATGTTTACAAAATAGAGGCGAAAAAATTATTATGCAACATCTTTCAACATAAAAATGTGGACATATTTATAGCGCATAGGTAGGAGACAAGAACATTATTGAGATATAATAACTTAGACAATGAATTTATTGTGCATAAAAGAGATTTGAAATCAGGTTTAAAACTGAAACCAAAGAACAAACGGTTGGCAATGATTAATTGGAATTAATCGACTTTTAATTTCAGCTTTTTAATCAACCTTTAATACCAAACGGGAGTGAAATTGCTGAGAAGAAATAAAGATATTTTTTATTATTAGTTCTGGGTGGGACAAAATAATAAAGATATTTTTTTTATTATTATTTCTGGACGGAACAAAATTATGGGCCGAAATAAAAATGGGCTAGGCCTGTAGCAGATTATTTCGGTCCAACATCGATCTCAGATTTGCACCTCTTGCGCCCCTATGCGCGAGAGAGCATCTGTGCTTATAATTTACTATCTTACGAAAAAGATTATTCTTTATAAACTGCTCCACCAACTTATCCCAAGAAATGAGGGATTTTAATCCATCCAATTTCTTTTTTGTCCCCCCAAGTTTACTTTGAGCTTCAATTTCTCATTCACCTTTAATCTGTTTTGAGCATGTTATATATCATCGGAAAGCACTTATTACGTAGAATACAATGACTTATTTCATGTTATTCAAATCGCTACTTTTTTTGATAAATTATCACACTCAAAGTTGAATAAAAAACCACTTTACAATGCCATATATCCAACAATCCCCCACATGAATGAAAATTGAAAACGAAATGGAATTTTCAAAATTCGAAGTGGCAATAAGATTCTACAATCGATATCTGCATTGGATAGATAGGCTTCAACATTTGAACCTCCCTTATGCAAGTATGTTTGTTTCCATGGGAAGGTTTGCAGCAATCCAATGAAAGTATGCTTCAAAGGTATTTCTCTAAACATCTCTTCATTTGATTGGGTTAATAAAATTTGCTCCAGTTTATTTCTCATATGTTTGTTTGCTTCAACTGCTATGTTTATGTGACTGTCACGTTAATTGCATGTGGGAAACCCAATAGTCAGGACTAATTGAAATCTAGACTTTCAAACATTTTTTTCCACTACAATATTCCATTTTATATATTAAGCATCTCTAAATATAGTTCCTTAAAAATCAAGTAAAAAATATTAACTTAATGAATTCTTAATAATTTCTCCTTAATTAGTGACTTTCTTCTATATTAATTTAGGGCAAAAGATTTAGGAATAAAAACCATGTAATCAATGTATTAATGACCGAGTGTCGAGGATTCAATTGGATATAACTCAAGAAAAAAAATAAATTTGGAGGGTTTTTGGAAATAGAGGGCGCATTAGAGAGAAAATAGAGAGTTACTGCAAGAATCTGATGGGTTCAGAATGTTAAACTATGTGTTAATGAAGATGGAGGACTAGGGTTTATATAGTGGTAAGATAGATGTTGGATAGACATAAAATGAAGGTGTGTATTAGTGGAATTAAAACTCATGTGGATAGATTTTAAGAGGCTATGTTTGAATAAAACTGAAAAAAAAGGACAGGAATATTTCATAACATGAGGAAATGCGATTGGATCAAGAAACCAGAAGATTGCATAGTATGTGGGTAGCAAGATAAGATGCACTACGGACTGGTCGGCAACTGTTTTTTTTATTCAATAACCAACTGCTGAAATTAAGCGATCAACTGTCGAGACTGCAAAAGATGGCGGTTTGACGATCGACGATGGTTCAATGGCTGCTTGAATGGGAGGCGGTGCCATATGATAGTTGGCGATTGGGCCACATGGCGCTGACTTGGTATGGTGATGCCACATCATAGTTGATGGTTGAGCCATGTGTGCTGATTGGGTTTCAACTTTAAAGGTTGACTGGGTTGGTGTTGAGTGCCACGCGACAACTTCTGGTGTTGTCAGTCTGATTTGGTTCAATTTGTGTTGATTATTAATATTTTGCTTTATTTAAGCTCTCGAGTTTGGAAAAAGCTCTTGGTTCAAGCTAGACATATATGAGTAGCAAAATACCATATTGCTCTGAGAAATGACATTATTAGGATGAAAGAATGGCTAAATTGTATTCGATTAAGAAAATTGGATGAACCAAGGTGGATAAATGAGACTGATTCTTAATTAAGAAAGTCAAGAATCGAGATTAGAGTTTTGTATAACTTGAATTGATTTAGGTCAGGCTTGTATTTAGTTAATTATTTTAAGGAAAATAATTAATTAAATGGGGATAGTAGATTTTGGTATTTATACCTAACAATGTTGATGGTGACCATTAGAGAGGGCTCAAAGATTTTGATATATGATGATGAAAGACACAAGATAGATGAGGCAGTTAGTATTGTTTAAAAAAAAAATTAAAATAGTTATTTGTAATTATAATAGTCAAACTTAAAAGAAATTACGTAATCAGCTTAAAATAAATTTGAAATGTTTAGTATAATATTAAAACAATCAACCCTAAAAAAATTTAAAATAGAAAATAAACACAAATTCAATTTGCAGCCAACTACTTATACTCGTAGTATAACGCGCGGGTAAAATACTTGTTTGTATATAAATATGGGGGTCTTCTCCTAATTAATGGGATGAGACACACTATTCTCACTGTTAGGTTTTCCACATGCAATGGACGCAACTTTTACGCAAATAACAAATATAGATAGCAGCGGAAAAATAAAATCTAACTAGGAAACCCTCCCTAGATCTGTTTTCATTAAAGCAATTAAGCATAGGGAGGATTAAATTACCTCTTGAATCGTGCTTTAACTAGATCGCTGCTAGCCTCCTTGTAAAATCCTTGCCAATTAAAATGACTATAGGAATGCTAATGGCAGTCCCCTCTTTCTTCACACACACTAGAAAACAAGGGGAGGACTATAACATGCTAGCGCTGAAAGCTTAATCTCAACACTTGAGAAAATAGGCAAAGTCAGAAGCAAAATGAATTTTCGTGGCTCATCAGAAGAAGAAACTCTAGCCTTGGTTATACCCCAAAAAACCGTCTAATCAATTTCTCACTACACGTTTAAAATTGATAAAAGCTAAAAAGCAAAAGCAAAAACCAACTTTTGGATTTATATGAATATATATATTATCCAAAAC
>CATIWJ010008225.1:0-18886 GCA_949640765.1 Croton laevigatus | reverse complement strand
ATGTGGGATTCCTTACACACCCCCCTCACGCCCAGATTCATCTGGAGCATGACATCGGCAGTTTCTCTGCAGGAGGTCACCCATTTCGGGTGCAGAGGCCCACCACGGGCCGCCCATATCGGGCCATCATCCATTTCGGATCATCATCCCGACATCGGTGGAGAGGGCAGGCTCTGATACCATGTTAAAACTAAGAAGAAAGAACAAAAACACAAAGGAAAGCTTAGAAGCTGAAAGCTATCATAGGATTACATTGTGAAACTCTTGTATTCAGTCATTAAGTTTACACATATTTATACATATTTTAGGTTGACCTACTCCTAGTTAATTGCCTAAATTAGTGCCTTAATTTATGGTAGCTTTTCTCCTTAATTTATGGCAGCTTTTATGTAGTGCTTTAATTTATGGAGGCTGTCCTAACTTTACAGTTTGGACAGCTACTACATTAACAAAAAGGATCTAATTGTGATATTTCTATATTTTAAAATGGCATGGGAGAAGTTACCTAGTTGATATTTCTGTGCAAAAATTATTCCAATGCTAAGCTTCTGACTTATTTACATCTTTTGAAATCCTGAAACCTGCAACTTTCATATAATGGATATTTTGTGATTTCTCTTTGTGATGTTATTATTATTTTTTTTTTACCATGTGAAGTTGGGGCTGTAAATGAGCTGGGATGTTCTTCAACTACTCAGAATTGGGCATGGTTTAAGCTCATTCAAAAACTAAATGAGCCTGATTGATAGCTAAACAAGGTGGTTTCAAGCTGAGATTTCAAGCTCATTAGTAAGCTTGTTTGAATTTTTTTTTGCTCTAACCTTATTTCAAATAATGTTTTTGATGTAAGAGTTTTTATTTGTTGCAATATAATGATTAATTATTTGCTTAAGTTACAATTCGTAGTTAACTATTCACTCATGATCTCTTTTCTACTCTTGTTTAGGTTTATGTAGTTAACTATTCACTCATGATCTCTTTTCTACTCTTGTTTAGTTTTATAAGTAAAACTAGCTGCTTGCGACTCTAGTGTTGGCTTGATAAAAGTTCATTCAAGATAGACTTGAAAAACGAATGAGGTGAGCTTGAGCTTGACAGGTATTTAACTTGGTTTGGCTCCTTTACAATCCTATTTGAAATTTTGTTATAGAAATTTACTAACAATGGAAGTTTTTTATTGGGAGAAACCTGATTCAGTGATTCTGTTTAATCTTTTGTTGCCTGTTCTTCAATCTTTTCCCTTGTGCGTGCCATTATTAGGGTATAAAATTAATGAAGTTGTATGCAAAATTCTCCTAAAAGAGCAATGCCATTTTCATTTGTAAGTCAATACATTTTTCAGGAAAAAGGAACAAAGAATGCCTCTCCTCTCCCAACTATTCTTTGTGTAGCATTTATTTGATAAAGCAGATACAACTCTTAAACAAAAGATTTGTTCATGTACAAAACTCCTTTTATCATGCTGTATACTAGTATTATGCGTGATTAAATAGGTACAATTGTGTGTATGATAGTGTGTACTAATTTTAGCCAAAAATGTCAGAAGCACTTATACTTTCTTGGTTGTTTCATCAAAATCTGTGAATATTTGGGAGCTTATGAAATAGAGTAGAAACTTATGAAATTATTTCTTATTTGTATTAGCATACGTGCTTCATGATACTGTTTATTTAAGTCATTCAAATAAGATAGTATTAGAAGTTAATAGTAGCATTACGTACCTTTCCAAAAGCAGTACTGAATTCCTTCTGTTGAAAGCCCTAGTAGAAATAGCTGTCTTGTCAGTTTTTATCTTTATAACATAACTGGAATAGTGGTTTTCAAAAGATCACACGCTAAGTTTTCACTACCTCTAAATATTGATGATACCGAAGTCCCAAAGTACACTAATCGTCTTGGCAAATTCCATATCCATGCTCTTGGAACATCGATTGGGTTGAGACTTGATTTATGATCTGCAAATACCTGCATGGTAATTGGTAATACAACCTTCAGTTAATAAAATGAACAGCTTCAAGTTCTGGCCTGATCCGCTTAAAATGTTAATGGAATACATTAGGAATCTTCCTATTCTTGAGGTATCGTTGCAAATATGCTTTTTATGCTAGGAAGGCAGATTGTTTTTATCCTTTTAGAGATTATGCATTTTTACCAATGAGCAAATAGTATTGCAGAATCACCTCCTGTATCTGGACATTTTCTTATTCTAATTCCAATGTTACGTTGCAGGTGAAATTGTGGGCCAAATTGTGCATTAAGTAGTCATTGAAGAATTGCTGGAGCCACAATGTGTTATTCTATTAATGTGGCCTTGCAGGTTCAATGGGTTCCCCCTTCTTGGCAAAGGAAATCTAGTCACACTGTTGATCAAGATGTTCTAAACATTACGAGGAGGCTTTGAAAACATGCAAATTTAGCTGTACAACAGTTAAGAATTGCCAAGCTAATTTGCACAAAAGCTGGCTTCCCAGCTCTTTGGGTTACATGGAGTCTGGTTTCCTTGGTTCAATTAGCAAGATTGTATGCCAATAGCTGTTTGATACTGTTCTACAGGCTTATGTTAAGTTGCAGGTACTCATACTGTTCTACAAGTGCACATTCACTTGTAAATTTCTTTAGTGCCTACTTAATTTATATCTTTAAAAATGGGAGAATGAGCACACAAAGTTGATGGTAATTACCTCATTTACTTGAAAATAAGTGCCGTTGAGTGGAAAGCTTCCCCGCATTGCTGTTCTGCATGGTATCTGCATGTGACATTCAGTATGAAAATGGAGTCATCATTTTTTTTTTCTCAATTTAATTCATGGTTATGGTCTATTTTCCACTGAATTAGGTTCACTCACCAGTATTGTTCCTCTGACTGTCTGTGAGTTAGCTTCTCTAATGCTGTTGCATGAAAAGCATGACTTGTCATTGCATAACTTATCTGATTCCCCAGTATGACAATGTTGATCTGGTGGCTGAATTGTGTTTGCAGTTTCACCTAGTGATCAGATATCATTTAGCAATTATACAAACAGGATGAGGGCAGGGCCGAAGCTTGAAATATTAGTTTGGGAGGCAAAACAGTTATACTGGGGAGATAAATTTGGTTAAGAGTGTGCTGTAAAATGCAGTAGTTCCTGGGTTCAATTGACAATACCTGATTTGATTTTTTTTTTTTTAAAAGCAGAGAGCAGTGGCAATAGCCCACCCTTTCCAGCACAGATCTGCTTCAGGATGAGGTTATTCTTTGTGCAAGGTTTGGCAGTGCATTAGATTCATAAATTAACCATACTCTACTTTAGTTTCATATGATATGTTGCTATGCCATGTTAACATAATGTTAAAATGACATTGTGGATCATTTATAGCACAATCATTAAACATGACATGGTACTCAGTGGTTTTATTTTTCTTGCATATAGAGCATTTTTCTGGCTTCAAAGCAATACTCATGTAAATTATATAAATTTGGTCTGCACCTGGTGTCCATATTGCTAGAAGGTAGGGACTGGGATCGTCACGTTCTCTTTTATCCATCTGCAAATTTTCCTACTCGTCAGTGAGAGAGTGATTTAAATAGGATTGGGTCGTATCAAACGATAGTGGAAACTAACCCCGTTCAAGAGAGGATGTGAATCTGGAAGTTCATACCTACATCACAAGAGACATGTTAGAGTTGTGTAATTCAGGATATCTCCTTTCTCAGCATGCTTAATTTGTAGCCTTCCCAAATTTACAAAGTAAGCTATTCCTAAGTATCTAATCATGATATACGTAAATTTTTTTTTCTCAAAATGATACATATAAAGTTAATGATGTGATTTGAAGAATCATGCTAAAAATCTTGCTCGATTTTGTCAACCTGTGCGGAGTGTATCCTTTGGGATGTGCTTATTGATTATGGTGAAGATTTTCACTTACACTTGGTGTTCCGTCCGTAGCTTACTGATATTCTTCAATTTTGGAGTAGGAATGGAGGCAGCTTCTGGATTCAAAGCAACCAATGCCTTAGACATGTCACATTCTTGGAGTTCCATGTTTGCTTGCATGTAATTTTGTACGGTCTCTGTTAACTCTTCCATGTTGAGTTTTATTGTTGGTATTTCATTGGGATCCTCGTAGAGTACGTCTTCTATATCACTTTCTATTACTTCTGTAGGTTCTTGTTCAGGTGTTGCTGGCTCCTCAATAATAGGTACACAGATAACTATATTAGACCCTCCTTTGCTCAGTGACCTTTCTTCTGGTGGTGGTAATGGCATGGGATCAATAACTATGCCGGGGCTTTTCTCTGTTGTTATGGGAACTGTTGAAGTAACTAGACTCTTATCTTCTGGGCCTGGCAATGCAAGCCTTGCACTGTATCACAGGTCAAACATTTAGCTTCATTTTTTAAAATATACATTTTGTACATGTTTTAAAATTATATGGTTTGGTTCTTCTCAAAAAAAAAAAAAAAAAAGGTTTGCTTGGTTGTCTTTTGTTTATCCAAAGTGGTTGTTTTGGGATGGAAGGGGATAAATATATTTATATCAAAACCACGTATTGTCCAGTTTATGTTTACATCATGCCTGATTATATGATTTTGTGAACTTCTTTTTCTAAAGGTGAAGTAGAACCCACATGCATTTAACAAATTGAAACTGAATTATTGTTATTTTAGGTGTGCAAATGTGAGTTTCAAATAATTGAGACGTCAATTCTGCACATATTACAATTTCAAATTTTATTATGATCAGTTTGTTAATAGGTTAAATATAGATGGCAAACCTTGCAAAAGCACTAGCAAAGTGTCTGCATTCTGCTCGCATTGGACAAGCATTGCAATTTGGCCTACTTTTCGTACAAAATACCTGCATAAATGAAGAAGCATGCATTTATTATGCTTTTCTAAAGTGATCAAACTATTAAGGATTTTGAATGTGGAAGCAAAAGTCATTTCTTTTAATGTACCTTGCCAAATGTAATCATCTGGTAATGTAATTCATACCTGTAATCACATAGAAGAAATGAATATCAACAAAGTCTATTAGTGAATCAAATAGCATTTCTAATACATGAATCTTAGAATGCTATTTGTAATGAACAAATGATGGCTTTAAAGGGAAGTTGTCGTTACAATGTTCGTTGATCAAGTTTGCACAATCTTGGCCAGAGGTACTTTTGAATTGATTCTAGTATTGGGTACCTAGAGAGAGAATCTCATTATATGGTATGTCAATGAAAAATTATTAGGCCAGTTGGTTGCAAATAAGTACTTACAGTTCTAGCAAGTGTAATTGAAGTGACTCTGGTAGTGGTTGAAGAGGAACCCATCCTAATCGAACTGCTATCCGTCCAACATTTGTGTCAACCTTTATAAAAATGTAAATGCATTATGTTGATTGTAAAATTTTACTGCATACTTAAGTTGCCCTGCATTTGTAATTCATATGTTTAACTTACTGGAAAAGCAAGATGATGAAGTGTTAAGAGCCGCACACATTCAACACTTTTCAACCCCAAGCCCCTTATGCTTAGCAAATAATCCCTGCAGAATAGCATTATTGGGAATATAAGAATATGCACTTTGCAAATTGAGTTGGTTAAGTCATGTGATTATAATTTTATTGTAATAAATGCAGTAGCTTCAACATTTTAGAAGGGACTCCATATGTCTTACTTTGCTTTCTCAGGAGGGACGTCTCTGAGCCATTCTAGGTCAATGCTCCCATGTTCTCGAACCATTCGGTTAAGGAAATCCTGCAGTACATTGCAATTGTTAATATATAGCGGATAGTTGGATCTGTCACTTGATGCATGTTGGGAAGTAAATCCCACACTGGGGAATAATAAAATGTGCAAGGGACTTATACTGGAATGGGCATTGGACTTGGCACAAACCAATTAGTTTTGTACAAGATGGGTTTCAATGCTCAACCCTTATAAGCCCACATTTGTGCGGGCCCATGAACTTTAACGGTGCAGAATCCATTGTACATGGGGATTGAATTTAGTTAATTTACCTGGATTCGGTTAGCTAGCATGTTGTTCATCCCTCTTTCCTTGATAGCATCAGCTATCACATGGGCACCAACACGTCTCATTGCTTCATAGTCAAGGGAGTCCATTGCATCTTGCCTTCTTTCTTTCATTTTACTTTTTGCTAGTGCTTCCTTCCTTAGACTGTCCCAGTCAATTGCATCTTTTTTCTTACTCTCAGCATTTGCTTTTTTCGTCTTCAAATTTGCACTTAAGTTAGCTTTTTTAGTGAAATGTGCTTGCTCCAAATTTGATTCAATAATTTTACGTTCAGTGTGTCTTTGTTTATCTGATGAAGTGATTCTTTCTTCAATATCAAAAACTTTTCCTGTGTGCACAGTGACATTTGAGATATGCTGCGTGTAACTGCTCTGCTGGTTAGGTTGTGGTTGTGAATCATAAAGAGTTGCAGGCTTGGCTGTTGATATGCTGTCCAGTTGGAGGGTCATGTTTATCTTGTGCACTTGACTGTCATGGCAAGGTCCAGCACTGCATTGCTGCCACATCACTTGCTTGCTTAGGAAAGCATGTGGGTCCTCTATTGGAGTTTCTTGATGCCTTACTGTCACTGAGCTGGACTGCTTTGCTGTGTTTTTTGCTATATTTTCTGTCCCTTGTGCAACCGTTCTGCTTGTGCAGCTCGCATCTTTCTCCTCACTAAATCTGGAGACACTCGAGGGCCAAGAAGATATGCTTTCATCGCCGCACAACTCTGCACTTTCTACATCTACTACCTCTGATTGTGCACTTCTGTACAATCTACAGTTACTGGAAGGAATCTGCGGAATTTGCATCTGAGAATGGGCGTAATTGAGTTGCCGATGAACTGTAGAAGAGCCTTTCATTCTGCCATCTAAGATTTCCGATCTCTGCTGCTGCTGCTGACTGGTTTCTAAATCCTCTGGTTCCTTGCAACCATGCCTGGGCTTCTCATCCAACAATGATGTCCCAGTGACACGACTATAGAACTCTTCAAACAAGGTAGTGTGCTCTATCTGTGGGAGATTGGTTGAAAATGTTGTGAGGTTCTTACTATGATTGCTTCCATTTGCAGGATCTGCTTCTGTATTTGAGCTTGAGTAGGATCTGACACCGCCGCTTTGAATGACAGAGGAATCAAAAGAATCTTGTGATGACAAGACTTCTTCTGGGCTGTGACTTGGTGCCTCTAGTACGCTGATTCTTTCTGTCCATGAAGTCTCACAGTCTCTTTGGTTCTCTGTTGATTCACATGACGTGATAGAAATCTGATTGTAGAATTGATTACATGATGAATTCTCATGCCATTTGATTGTGTCATTTGGGTTTGGCATGCAGGCATCTGGTTCTTCTACAAGTACTCTTTTTCCATCACTCTTACAATTTATGTTTCTTGTTTCCTCCAGAGGAAATTTTGCTGCTAGAGACATGAAGGCAGAACTGCATAGTAGACAAGTAATTGAAGAGATCAAATTTGTTGTATTGGTTTCCATGTGTAGCCAATCTTGTTTGAAACAAAGGGGCACTTTGGAACAAATGAATTCTACAAAATTTTGTGGAATTCATTTGTTAATCCACTTTGTCATGTTTGGAAGACAAAAAAGAATTTAATTTGAATTTTAAATTGGTATTTTCAACTTACTAGGAATTCATTTACGAATGAATTCTAAATCCTAAATTATTAATTCCAGAGGAGGTAAGACATTCTTGGATTTACCTCGAAAGATGGTCTGATACATTTTGCGTTAGGAACACTCCTATTACTGAATCAACAACTGATCCTTTCCATTTTGAGAAGCGCCTATCTCCTGGAAAGAGTTGTTGCATTCACAAATGAAGGTTAGTTTACTGTTTTTCTTATTCATTTTTGGAACTAGCTTGACAGAATAGTATTCATTTATTAATTTGAAAATATACAGTTCAATTTCCTTTAGAATTGTATATGCCTGGAATATGGGTGCTCTTAATTTTTTTCATATATTTTTTTAATTCGTATTTACCTTGTACCAGATGCATCCTAGCAATGAATGAATCAGCCCTGCCTCGGAAAACTCTCCTCTCTTCTTCCCACCACCGTTGTTTCTCCTCATCTGTTCCTTCAGGGTCTTCAGTTCTTTCCCACATCAACAGTCTCCATACTCTCTCAGTCTCTGGATCCAGGTCTACTTTAGGCTTCACCTTCTTCTTGGTAGGGTCTTGATATGGAACAAGTGTGTTGCCTCCATTGTACGGCACAAGTGCATTTTGCTCTCTGTTGCCCTTTTCATTGAGACTGAGACCCTCCATTCTACATATAATCTCCTCCACTGTTGCTGGGAATTTCTGCTTCACTGGCCGCCCTGCGTGAGAATAAAAACTTTTGCTTTTCAATACAAGTAATTGAATATTTTGGTATTGCAAAGTCTTTTGAGGTTATACAAATATGATAAAGAGTCTTTTAACATGCAACATACCTCTTCTCTTTGCAGGCAATTGTGGATCTTTTGCGACTTCTGTCTGTTCTTGCAACTTCCTCAACCTTCTGGACGGAACTGACACAGTTTCACTGGGTCCCGTTTCCCGCTTTTCAAACAATTCTGCATTGTGTTCTTTAAGTTGCTGGTGGTTACTAGGTTGAGGAGTTGTTATGGGGGGAGTTTGCGGGAGCATGTTCCGTATTGTGGCAAGGGTGGAAAGATTTTGGACCCTGGTGGATTTGTTGGCCTCTTCTATCCTTTCTATGCCCAAATTTTGTGCAGGCAATAAATGCTGCGTTGGCAATGGCAGACCTAGTGTAGAAGCCAATAGTTGACTGAAAAAATCATCACCCACTTTGGACCCTGTATTTTCTATTCTCTTCGGAGGGTATGAGTTCAAGATCTCACTATTTCTTTGTGAGCTTGAACTGATCGGTGTGGCATTATCGGTGCTCGTGGTTGACCATGAATGGTTAATAGCTGCGACAGAGGGGGAAAAGCTACTTCTGTTTGCGGGGATTTCGTTTTCAACTTTCTTTTTCTTGTGTGTCTCTGAACAAACTGTACCGGACATTTCATACAAGTGGTAATCTGTATGAGACGTCTCTTGGTACAGTAATTTGTTGGCAATACTGACAGTGGAATGGCCCTTCTGTTCAGCATTACAAGAATCTCTCTTGTGTCCCCTGCTTTCAGTTAAATGAGGAGAAACCTTTGGAATTGATTGAGGTGTATTCTGAGGCATAATTTGTCCAGGTCTCTCAAGGCTTCTGCAATTAGTTTTTGCTGGGAAGGGAATCTGGCCAATTCCTAAATCAACTCCGGAAGTTCCCGGGCTGTCAAAGATCAATGCTCTTCTACATGATGGAGCTGCGGTTCTAGAACTAAAATCCGTAGCCTCACCCATGCAATTTGCTTTCTGGGTTTCTGGTTCAGCCACGGAGTTCTTGCGCGTGTATTTTCTCTTTTCCTTTGGTTTCTTCTCTGAACCATCAGTTTCGCCAACAGAATCTGGCTGTCGATTAACTGACTCATGCTGGTTCTTCCGCACATACTTCCTTTTTCCAGTTGCTTTGTTGGGATCAGCTGCAGCCTTGGGTTTCCTTTTTGGCTTTCCTTCTACAATTACTTTAGGCCTATGCTTCTTTCGTTTTGGTGGTTTCTGCTCTGGTGTTTGGTTCAGGTCAATAATTTGGTCGCTTCCCTTTTCGGAATCCTTTGGCTCTTCAAGCGGTGCAGAAATGACAGCGGACGACGAGTCCACAATTTCGTTACGGCTTTTCTCCTTTGGGACGTTCTCCATGGTTACGACCGAATCATGTAAATTTATGTATGGTAAATTTACTGTTGCAGATAGCTGGTTCTGGTTCAACCTTTTGGGCTGCTGTGGTGTGCTCGGTGCAAACTGATATGAATTGGGAACAGCTGATGTTGTAGCAGCTTCTACGCATGGCACTGAATTAAGGCTATAGTTATTTCTAGGAACTGGACCTGCATCTGTGGAGGGAAAAAAAAGCAATCCTTGAGGGAAAAAATGAAGAATAGAATGGAACTACAGGTTTGAGTTATAGGGGAGAGGAATTGGTGTGCATCGAATCCATGACCTATGGTTCTAGGTGGGGAGTGTTACCCATTATGTAACAAATACAGTATAAATGTCTCTTTGGAACAAATGAATTACATAACATTTTGTAAAATTCATTTGTAATCCAACTTTGTTATGTTTGGAAGACAAAATTTGAAGTTTAAACTAGTCATTTGATAGACATTAAATTCATTTGCAAGCAAATTTGATTAGAAATTAATTTACAAATGAATTTTATAATTCTAATTCATTCATTCCAAAGTGAGAGCAAGGAAAACCATTGCTTTTCTCACTAATGGATTTATTTTTATTGCTTGAAAATAATTTAATTGCCTTCTGGATTTCATTATCCACTGTTCTATCCCACTGATGGATTTGCAGCAGATAAAAAAAAAATTTTCTACAGCAAAAATCTAAAATAGCAATTGCAAGCATAAATAATAAGAAAATCCCTGCTACTGCTTAATTTTTTTTGTGTGTTATCTAATCTTATATATGCTACATGATTCATATAGGATCAAAAGCTGTGCATATATAAAATCAATTTATGCTTGTGTATATATAAAATCAATTTATTTACTATTCTATTTTCTATTACTAATATCATTAGAATAAAAAGTACTTCACAGAAATCAAATTAATTTTTGTAAAAAGTAAAGAGAGAATATAATCACTTACACTGAGGTAGCTGATACGAATTATTGTTGTGAGTGTTCAAGAATGGAAATTGGTTAGCAAACAAGAATTCTGATGAGCTGTTTAACTGAGAGTTTAACTTAGATCTGAAAGGTGTGTTTGACATGTTCGCACTTCTGTTTACGCCTCTGTTCGGATAAGAAAATGGAGCTCCCCCGTTCATCATAGCCGATAGATCTGCTGAAGAAAGGCCTGTGTTCTGAATCAGACCATTATTTCTCATTGCCTGAGCATATGACCCTGCAATTTGGTTTAACATTCCATTTCCACTCAATTGACCTAAATGTGGAGCTACACTGCCACAATTTGGCTTTTGTTGTTGTAAACTACCAATTGGAAACCCAGCTAACTCTTGCAAATTTCCTATGCCCAATTCCAACTCACTCTGTATCGAATTAGATCTTGCTGCAATTGGAATTCCTTGTCCTAACTTCATACTTGGATCCATTCTACTTAATTTTTTGTTTCTACTTCTAATATCCTGGGCCAAAAAAATAAACTTTCAAGAATGAATCTAAATCTTTTAACGGAAAAATTGCCTGAATATCTCCTGCAAAAACCCCAATACATATTTCACTGTCAATAACCAAAACTATACCTAAAAAGGCAAAATACCAAATAAAACTGAAAAATGGGATAAACATGAAAAATTGAAAGCAAACCCTGGTAGGAAAAACAAAATAAAACACCTGAATTATAAATGCAGGATATTGTTTCCCTGATATTTCTCAAAAACTAATCAAAACATCCAGCTAGCTATTAATATTAAAACCTCTAGTTAAGAAAAAAGAAACCAACAAGCATAGAAAGAATCTACATTTTACAAAACAAGATTAGCTAAATCTGCATGAAATTATTAAATTCTAATCAGTTTTTAATTTTCATAAACCCATTAAAAACTATTACCAAAGTAACCATATAATCTTTCTTTCGATATGAAACGAAGAAATGTAATCAGTGTTTGCGGGGGGTTAATACCCAATACCAATTAAGAAAAACAAAAAAAGAAGAAGAAGAAATTAAAATTAAATAGCTAAATAAGATGCTTATTTACAGCTTAACTCACCGATCCGTCACTGAGTCTGTTGAATATTCTCCAACGAGTCAATGCCGGAAAAACCCAGTCAGTCTACTCTACAAGAGATGAAAGAGAATAGGAAGAATAGAACGAAAGTATAGAAAATGAGAAAACAGAAACCAAATATTGCTTTAATATATATAGTACATGTAATTTTATATATTATATTTTTCCTTTTTCACAAAATTACATGCATTTCTTTGGGCACCCTCTTTATAATGTGGGCACTTCTGGTCCCACTTATTTCTCACTCTTCTTTTTAAATTTTCTGACTCTTCTCCCGCCTCTCTTGTCCTCTGATGTGATATTATTTTTTTATTTTCATTTAAAAAATTTTTACGTGATTTTTATATTTAATATTCCCTCCGTTCCATTTTAAATATTTTGATGCAAATATTTAAAAGAATTTTTATATGGTCATTTCATCAAATTAATTTGAAATATATAAATTATCAATTTTTTAATTGTTTGAATATACTTAATATAAAGAGAATTATATAAAAATATTTAAAAATGGGTAAATAAAAATTTTAAAATAATAAACAAATTTTAATATAAATTAAAATAAAATAATTTTTTTAAAATAATGATATTAAAATTAAGTTAAAATAAAATGGAAATTTCAATCATTATTGCGTAATTTAATTCTAAAATCAATTAAAAAAAATCAGATTTAGTGTTTCTTATACTATATAAGTTTCTGTATATAATATTTAAATTTGTAAGTTATTATTATTATAATATGTGGTAGGTTACTATTTGGTTTTCCAAACATGTTAGCGCAAATAGGTTACTGTTTATTCAAAAACTAAGGTTTCTTGAGCTCTTTATTCAAATCTAATTGACTCATTTGTAAGTTGTTTATCTTGTAGGTTACTGTTTGCAATTTTTCTAAGTTTAATATACCATCCCCTTTATTTTTTTAAAATAAAATTAAATGTGACAATTTTTCTCAAAAATCTATAATGGGGTTTCAATTTTTATTCTATGACATTTTTAAAATTGAAAATATATTTTACATTAACTGAAGATCAAAGTTTTAAATTATTCATTTAATGTTTATAAAAGTTAAAATGGGATGGAGGATTACTTCCGTATTTTTTATTTGTTTGCATTTTTTTTTTATGGGTGTATTTTTCAATTCTTTACATTTCCTTTTATAGTAAGTTTTATAAAACGTTAATAATTTCTTATGATTATTTCTTCCTTAGTATTGGTAAAAAGTTAATTTACTTGGTATTAGTTAAAAGAAAATATAAATAATTGAAAAAGACAGATAGTATTATTTAACTAATTAAATACTACTTTCATTATTTATATATAGTAACTAAATATGACATTTATTGACGGATGAAGTCAATAAATTATTGAACATTTTCAATGTTAATATGAGTTTATGACTGTCGTACATAAAATAAGAATATGTAAATAACAAAAAGGCGGCCCTATTTTCAGAGTAGATTTTATTAATTTTAAAGTAAATAAATATCCTTTTGTAAACTTAAACAAACTTGATTCCATGCTCTAGTAATAGTAGTGAATTGTGCTTTGAAAATACTAATATCTTAAAAAAATGTGAGTGAATGTTTAGTTATCACATTGACTTTTAAAATTATTTCGATAACATCTATTGACACATCAGATACACATTAAAATAGACATTCATATTATAAATTAATTTTTGATTTATTTATTTGTGATGAATTAATATAGACCAAAAATTCAAGAATTATATATATATATTAAAGGAAATCTCATAAGGTTATTATGGTAATATTGTATATATTAAAGGAAATCTCATAAGGTTATTATGGTAATATTGATTAGTTTCATACCAAACTAGTTGAGAAAAAATAGTACTATATATATATATTTTGATTTTTTTTTACATAAAAATAGTACTATATATGCTTTGCTTGGAACCCGTGTTTGGTATTTTATGCATGACCTAAACACGTGACACTTGTACTCATGAAAAAAAAAAGTATACCTGATTTTCCTTGCATTATATTCTGTGCCAAAACTAACACGGGAGTGCCCATATGGTTAAAATCTCTCTTTCTACATAATTAATTGACGATAGTGCGGCCATCAAATCTGCATGAAATTTATCTACGTATTCTGTGATTTTCATGCAGAGTTTTACGACAGATATTTAATCACTGAACTACTAATTTAATAATAAATATTGATTTTTTTATTAGTGGCATTCAATCAATAAAGTGGTACCTTGTTTTTTATGCAATTCACTTTATAGGAAATTTATTAAAAGTGTTAGTTTTTTTTTGTCCATCCCATCACTAATCATTTTTAAGCACGCCGTTGCCTTTCTTTTCAATATATTCTAAAATACAACACAAATTCCATAAAACTCCTTCCTAACAAACATAAAATAAAACTCCAATGCTATCTTAATATAAAATTTAATTAAATTATTACACAATTAAAATTAAATTATAAGTAAAATAAATTATTATCTAATTGAATAATTTATGTGCTCATGAAATATTATAGCTATTAAAATAATTAATCTTATTAAGTAATGTAACGATTTTACTAATTCATCAGTATTTATTAGATGCGGTGGAATAAGTTGCGTGTACGTAAGATGTTTGCTGGATACTGTCATTTACCCGTGAATTCAATTTGGAATTATTAGCTAAGCAGGTGCTAGTATTACTTAATTTGGTTGGCGTTATTTGCGAAACCGACTCTGGCATTACTTACTTTGGCCGGTATTATTTGCATAAGAAAGTTGGTATTATTGACGTCGGCACTAGCGTTACAAATTTATATTTCAGTTTGATACATTGTATCGAAAATATTTTTCTAATAAAAAAATTTATGAGACATTATAAAAAAAAATTAAAAATTAGCTACAAAATAATACCACGCAAATTCATTTTTGATTCGTCGGTAATTTAGATCAGTTATGAAATTGCAAAAGAATTATCTCCGTATTTAAAACATTACTTGTTAATTTGCCAGCAATGAATATTTTTCCTTTGGTGCAAATTTGCGACAAATTTTCTACATAAAATCCATAACTAATATGGCACCTTTATTTTTTTTTTTGAGGATTTCTATTTCATGGTTGATTCATAACTATTTTAATCTTAAGCAAATACTACCTTAATAAGGGGTTGATGGCCTAATCTAGTAGTTAGTGTGTTGTATTGTGATATGTTGGTCACAAGTTTAAATCTCCATTCGAGTGTATTGATAAGAGAAAGCTACCCATTATTATATGACTATGAGTTGAATAATTTTTTTGAATTAAAAAATTACCAAACAAGAAAAAGTCTTAACCAAACCTTGAAAAATATTGTAATTGTAAATTTTATTGATTTTACCAATTCATGAATAGTCTATGGATAGACTGTTGTAACAATAAAAAATTGACAGTTTTGATTTATCCACACTTCATGTATTTTATTTGGCATCATAAGCCAACAATCACCAACATCACTTAAATATTCAATAATTCTTATGAATTGTATTTACAAAGCTTATTGTTATTAATTTTTTAATGCTTCTTTTTTTTTATTTGAAAAAATGTTTATGCTCTGCTGAAGTTGTAACAATTAAATTTGAGACACACATTTAGTAATAAATTTATTAGTAGCTTAATAAAAGATTCGAACTTTAATTCGCCCCTTTTTATTAAAAACAAAATAAAATTTATTGCGTCAAGCTAGAAATTGTTTATTGGGAAATGTTCGTATATAACAATTTTTCAAGTTTGAGGTTAGTAAATAGCAGTAAATTTGTTAAATTCAATAAATAGCATATTCCTTAGGAGATTTACTGTTATACTTTTTTATTTTCTTTAATCTAATTTTAATTTTTTTTAAAAATAAAAATTAAAAAATAAAAAATAAAAAGGAAAAAAGTTGGAATGTTGCAACCACCTTACAACTTCACTCCACCGCCACTGCCAACCGTGTAGTCGACCGGTGAGTCTGGCACTACCAATCGACTTCTCTCTCTTTCTTCTTCGATTTGATATATAGCTTAATGGATATGATTACCATTTTCTGACGATTTGTTTTAATATAGATATCCTAATTTTTTGTTTGATTTTTTCAACATTTTATGGTGGTCAGATAGCGGATTTGAAACTATATTCGGACTTCTTCATCAAGACCTTCAATTTGATATATTCATTTGTCTAATTTGGTTGTTGAAACAGAATTTGTAAAATATTACCAAACAGATTCTTTTGCTATGGAGGGATTTTGTGAAGAAAATGAAGATATTATTATATAAATCAATATATCAATTTGATATTTATATAGCGGTCAGTATATAAATTAATTTTTACATACCCCTTAGTATATAAACTTTATTTTTGGCCAAACAAATAATATAAAATTGATTTTTATATATCTATCAGTATATATACTTGATTTTTGTCTAACTAATATGATATACCTTATTTTATATATGTTGTTCAGTTTTTACATATTGGTTGTTTAATTATATACAGATTATTTGTTGACATACTGATTGTATATTGTTGCTCTTATTAATAATTAAATATAAACACATAAGTAATAAATAGTTTAATAAATATTTATATACTAATGGTAATTTATATGGTAGTCAGTATATAAAACCATTATTTATATACTGACCAGTATACAAATATCAGTTTTTACATGTTGGTTGTTTGTTTATATACTGATTTATATTTACTTTTGGTGATTAGTATATAAAATCAATATTTATATACTGACTAATATATAAATATACTTTTTTACATCCTAGTTGTTTTGTTTGTATACTAATTTATATAGTGGTTAATATATAAATTTTGAAATTTATATAGTGGTTAATATACTGATAACTATATAAATATATAGTAGTCATTTTGTGTATTTAATTATATATAAGCCTATAAGAGTATAATTGGTATAAAATAATAAATAAAATAAATTATTATCTAATTAAATAATTGTGTGCTAATGAAATATCGTAGATATTAAAATAATTAGTCTTATTAAGTAATGTAACAATTTTACTAATTTATCAGTATTTATTAAACGCGGTGGAATAAGTTGCGTGTACGTAAGATGTTTGCTGGATTAACTATTATTTACCCGTGAATTCAATTGGGAATTATTAGCTAAGCAGGTGCTAGTATAATAATTATACATTGAAGTAGTGACGGCACCTCAGCTTGCTGAGGTGTCGTAACCAACTAATTAGAAAGGGATACGTATTTAGATTTTGACACATAAGATAAGGAAAATAGAATCACATATTCTCACCACTTCCTTCACTTTAGCTTCTGACTTTTCACCTTCTCTCATTAATTTGGTTTTCTCTTCAAGTAATTGTTCTTCATTGCTGAGATTATTTGTCCGTTCAAAAAACAAAAAGGACATGTGTATAATTATTTTCTTAGAATAAATTTCTTTTTTTTATTTGGTGAAAATCGATTCTTCCTCTTTTAAGTACTAATGTAATTCTTTCTCATTGTTAATTTTCAGAAATCCATGGGAGGTTTCTTCGGGTCAAAGTCGTAGAAGTTGTTTTTGTAAAATCAGGAACCTGTTCATTTTCGCTATTACAAAAGCTGTTCTTGTCAAATTGGGAACCTGTTCATTTTCGCTTCAATTTCATTCGTTCACTTCTAGTTGATGCAAGACACTTTATGGTAATTTTCGTTACTTTGCCATTTTTTATTTGCATTTTCTGTTTCTGAAGACGTAAGCAATTAGTTAATTTTTTTTCAATCTCCATTGCATATTAGGGGTTTATGTGGGTATCAATAGAAGTTGATTCAATTTGGTTCCCTTTTTTGGTTTGGATTTTTTAATTTTTGTGGAATATGATTACCAATAGAAAGGAACATGAATGAATATGAGGTTAATTTTTCCCTTTTTACAAGATTTTTAATTTTTGTTGCTATGATAGAAATTGGGCAGATAGTGGATTAATTCATAGATAATAGAATGCATATTTTAAATGCAAATTGGGCAATAGAATGCATACAATAAACAATAAACAATAAATCTATGTTTTGTAGTTCTTGCTAAATTAAAGCAATTGCTTATGTAATCTTAGGGGTGATTCTTAGCTAACTATGGATACGAAGTCAAAAATATAAATTGTACAATAATGAAATTCTTTATTATTTGCAAGCTCTTTGACATAATTTGCATCTTATGCCTAGTATGAATGGTGAGTAAATAATACTTATTCAACATATTCTAACCAGAGTTCTGTATTGTACCTACAAAAGTCATATATTTGGACCATATTTGCTACTTGCATTCTGAATTGAGGGATGCTGCATTCTTTTCTAGGTAGAGGCTAATTACGAGTATGTGTTTATTTATGTTTTCATGTTCATGCAAAAAGTAAGTAGAATTCAGAAGAATATTATAATTTGTTTATTATTTGACATTATCATATTGATTAATTAATGAGAAAAACTATTCAAAATTTTATCGAGTCAGTTTCTGTTTGTTAAAGCAGAAAACTAAGATGACATTTGCTTAATCTCCTCCATATAGTTTACATAGTATATATTGATTTTATGACACATTTTATTCAAATGAGATATTGCATTGTGCATGTAATTGTCCACAAATTGCATTTACCTGAAAGCTTTGTCAATAATAAGCAACACAATAATACAATAGAACAATAAAGACAAATAAATAAGAAAAAAAATTAGGGATAATATAACTCCCTATGTTTTTACCATATTGACAAAAACCTCCATGTCTTTTTTTTTTTCAACAAAAAAAATCTCTATTTTATATTTTCGTTGACATTTTCCTCATTCTGTCTATTTTTTCTGTTAAAATAACGGTTAAAGGATCAAAATGTAATTTTACGGGTCGTTTTGAAAAACACAAGAAATAAAGGATTGTTTTGCACTTTTACCTTAAAATTCTGTTCTTCTTCCTCTTTTCTTCCTCAACCACCGTTCTTCCTCTTTTCTTCCGCCGTATTCTCAACCACCGTCGCCAACACCTTCTTTTTCATCTTTGGTAACCAATCGAGAGAGAGGGAGAGAGATAAGTAGAGAGAGAAACTGAAAAGGAGAGAGAGAATGATTGGACTGTC
>CATIWJ010008207.1:0-33947 GCA_949640765.1 Croton laevigatus | reverse complement strand
GTATCAAATTACTTTTCTATTACACTTACTCAAATACGTTGTGTTTTATTTGGTTATTATTTTTTGTAGATGAATCGTGCAAAAGCATTATTAATGCAAGACAAAAAGTATGAAAAAGTTGGATTCCAATTTGAGCATGTTTGGTTCCTGATGATATTGCTAGATAAAAGTTAAACTTTCGGCGAGAATGCGAAGAGACAAGAATTATAGAGAAAGATTTAAACTCTATACATGATCTAAATGAACGTAAGTATTGGAGATCTAGAAAAGTTGAAATCATGAAAAATCTTGAAATGCAAAGATCATCGGCTAATAATATCCATGGTAATTTTAATATTTCTGAACAATTTCAGATGGATCATCCGGTGGTATAAATATCGGTTTTAATAATTTTGGCCATTTTCCAAATATGTACAATGGAACTAGAGATCTTCCTGACTACTAAAAACGGACCATAGATGCAAAAGAATGAAGATCAATATCCTAATTACTATGGTATAAAACTATTATTAAATTATTAATGTTGTTTTCTTTTTCTTAATTTAATGTCGATTGTGTTATACATCTTTATTTGTATTATGTAATATTTTAATTTTATAGTGTGTAATGTTTTAATTTATAGTCTGTAATGTTTTAATTTAATCAATATTAATGTCATCTAAATTATAAAAGTTAATTTTTTCTTTTATAATTTAAATATCCACTGATTATTCAACACTTCCTAATAATCCATTCAATTTGCTAAAATAATTTACCCTCTCCGTATAATTAATACCCAAATCAAATATGTCCAAATTCTTCGGGTATTCACTACAAATCCTTTATTTTTCATTTATTTTTATTACATAAATGTTCTTCAATTTCTGTCTAAAAAACAGTATTAAAATAATAAAAAATAATAATCAACAGTGATTTACATATTGTGTTTACATCTCCAAATTTAAAGACTTAAATTTGGGTCATTAAATTTCTTTTCTTGGGAACATAAATATGCAGATGGGTTGGAGTTAAAATTCTCTATATTTTCTTCCGTTAGAGATGATCTTATACACTATATACTATTCAAATGGATTTTCAATGAAAATGTTAGAAAATTTTAGTCCAAAAAATAACAAAAATTTTGAATTTCCAAATGAGGATAGGCGGCATAAGCTGGGTCCACCCATAGCTTCAACACTAGAGAAGCTCAAGTGGAACAGTGGGTCAGGTCTCACAAAGGACATGAGCTGGTCGGTGCCCGGAGCTGGGCACGAGTTAGCCGCCGCTGGTGTCGGTAGGGATCGTCTCAGTTGGAATGCAGATAATCCACTGTGCATATCAATAGTTGGTGGTGTCAGGTGTCAGGTGTCAGAGAAAGAAAAAAGATAATAAATGAGGAAGAAGTTCCGTCGGATGTGCAAGAAGAAGTAGAGAAGTGATCTTTACTAGAAAAAACTTCCTTTTGAGCAATTAATTTTAATTTAATTGTTACTTTGGTTTAAAAGTAGCATAAAATATACTTTAATCAATTGATCGAACTGATTTGATAATCAAATAATCTAATTAAGATCTTTCTTATTAACTATACCATAGAACAGGTACATTAAATGGAACTCCAATGAAAATTTATTCAGCCTTGGATTATAATTAAAGACACAAATAATTCAAAAACTAACCCTAATATTATTAATAATATATCACTTAAATTAGAGAAAATTACGATTTAATTTTAATCACTTGGTTTAGCTATTAGATCTTGATATAATTGCTATAACCTCACCCACTCGGTTTGGCTATTAGATTTTAGACATAATTACTCTAAATAACTAGTTATATATCTACTATATATAAATACAAAAACTCAAAAACTTGAAAAAGGTAATAGTACAAAAATTGTTAAAATAACTAATTTAACTATACTTTTAATTAGTACAATTTTTAATTGTCAGATTTTAATTTTATTATTAAATATATGTCATTACCCAACATTTTTCCAAAATTATAATGATAAAATAAAAAATTAATTTTTAATTTACAAAATTCTATATAATAGGTCAAATAATTAAATGGAAAGTATCTTAAATTCAATCTCATTACTATTAACTTTTACTTTTTATTAGGGATTGCCATCAAAATATAATAGATATCAAAATATCTCATTTTTAAATTATAGGTTAAATCAGCGAATGATTTATATTGCTATCTATTTTAAGCAAATTAAATCATTAAAAAATATATTATTAGGAAAAATTCATTTTCTAAAGCTATGATTTAGCTAAAAATTATCAAAACATATGTATTAAAAATGAAAATTTTATTTTAAAATATTATTTTAATTATTTGTTAATATTTAGCTAAAAATTATCAAAACATATGTATTAAAAATGAAAATTTTATTTTAAAATATTATTTTAATTATTTGTTAATATAATTATATATTTTATTTATTTTGTTTAATAATTATTTATAATCACATAAAATTTATGTAATTATGTATTTTAATTTAATTCATTATCAAAATTAGAAGTCTTTGCTTTTTATGAAAATTAAAATTTTGATTGATATATTTTAAAAACTGAATAAAAAAGTTAAATTTGAAAATTTAAATCATTATTTAATTTAAAGAAAATATAAGTTAATGGAAATCCATTAATTATGGTAATTTCCATATTCATTTTTGTTCTTTGCATAATAAGTGAGAATTAAACTTCTATAATACGAATTTAAATTAGAATTTAAATTAGAAAATAGATTATGAAACATGATTAAATTCAAATTAAAAGTGATAATAATATATTTAAAATGGAAAATCATAAGTTGCTTTTACAATGAGAATATGCAATTATTATAGTTCTATAATATAAACCATTACAACTATAATATGAAAATAATTTTAAAGATAGAAACCTTATAAATTGTTGCAAGAATAATACTTATAAAAAGGGTAGCAAACTAGCATTAATCATTTTACCTTGCAATAAATAAGTTGAAAGGTATAATACTTTCTTAGATTCTTTGTGGTCCTAATATTTTTTTTAGCAAATATGTATTCTCGCAATTATTAATTTCGTTTTATTCTTTTTTTTTTATTTTTTTTAGTTGCAAATTATATTCAATTTTAAGCCCAATTACATATTTGTTTGCCAAATGTTTGAAATTATACTCTTTTCTATTACTGCCATTTTTTAGTTGAAACATACTCCATCTTCATTGCCTTAAATGTGTATTCAAATGTTTAGTTGATAGCAAACATACAAAATCTTTTTTTTATTTCTTCTCTTTTCATTATGGTGGCTTAACACGCATCTAATAGATTTCTTTTTTTTTTTTTTCAATATTATATTATATATCTTCATTCAAGCTATAAGTATGTTTTAATTTACTTTTTACATTCTTTTTTTTTAATATATTTTTCACTATTTTAAAACTCAACCTTATAACTTTTTGTTAAAACGCTCTTTAGTGTTATTTTTTATTTTTTGGCCGCCTCTAATTTTTGTTTACATTTTGTAGGAACATATCTATAATTTTGGTTCAAATTCAAGAAATCAGATAAATGCTTATATTGTTTATATGGTTATTCTATAAAATTTTCCTTTTAACCAATTCATTTATGATTTATCCTTTCATTTAAAAATTTTTTCTTGTTTGTAATTATTTCTGTTAAACACCATGTATTAACTATTTATTCGTTTGTGGTTCGCCATTTTATTTTCTTTTGGTGTATATTTATTGTACAATTAAAAAATACCAATCATATTTTTGTTCTATTTTTTTGACAAATATTTTTTTTAATTATGATATACTTTTTTTATATGTTATTTACAGATAAATTTAATCAAAAGTATCTGAACTTTAGGGTGTCTTACACAAAGATAACTAAACTTTAAAATTTTGTATAAAAATACCTGAACTTGAAAAGAGTTTGCATAAAAATGATTTTAGCCGATTTCAGGTCTCCCAACCGGTCGCATGATGATGTGGCATGGATTAAAGTTTAAGAAATACACCCCTAATATCCTTTTTTTTCTCTTTACTATAATTTGGACTTAGTTGAAAATAATTTAAAATTTTTAAGGACCTTTTTATAATAATCTGAAAGCATTGGTAAAAATAAAACTATTTATGTCTTTTCTTCATCCTTTCACCGTGTTCCTTCCTCTTCCTTTCACAACAACTATTCTAGAAATGGCAGAACATAAAATCAATTATCTAACCACAATCCTCTTTCCCAATTGATCTTTACCATCCTCCACCCACCTTTGAAAACATCAGACCAAAACACCTATTTCTTTGATCGAAAGTGAAATAAGAACGAAGCAGTTGAGGTAATTGAAATCTTTAATGAAATTAATTTAAAATTAATTAATTTCACCATTCTTAACTTTCAATAATTGAAATCTATGGCCGTCATGGTTATTAGGTTCAATGGCGATGGCGTGTTTGTGCGATTTTAAAAATTATCAATGAAATTCAAAATACGTGAGTAGTGTGATGGAGTTGAACTACTGAACTGTGCCATTCCAAAAGTAGGCAAAAATGAAGGGTGGTGAGTATGTTGATGGTAAAGTGAAGACATGGTGGTACTAGTTGTATGATGAATGAGAGGTTCAATTTTCAGAAAAGGTCATGGGGTTTCAATTGATTGTATGGTGGAGATTGATATATTTTTGTGAAGTAAGGAAATGAAACAAAAGAATTTGATTGGAGTATTGTTGGTAAAATAAGAAGCGAAATCACTAGCTCCGTTGCACATTGGACATGTGTAAGGAGAAAATGTGAGGCCTAAATTCACCTTCAATAAAAAAGATCAGAAAAAAATTATTTGTGTCAACAAAAATTTTAAGGTCCAAGGTGATTGTGAGTATGAAGAGAGAGAAGGAAGTAGAGGTAGTTAGAGCAAGAGGCGAAAGTGGTGGTGGTTGTGAAGATAGAACATGCAACAAAGGTGAATGTGGATTGAGATTGAAGATAAACTTTGAAATTTTAATAATCGTATAATTATAAAGTTGTCCCTAAACTTCATGAAATTATTAAACTAACCATAGAAATTTGATATATGTCTAACAAATTTCAAATCAGATACAACAAGACTTTAAATTTTAAATGGAATGTGAAATTGGTAAGTTGAAAATGTATTAATAACAATATCTTAATCAGTTTCAAGAGATAATATAAAACCAAAAGCACATAAGAATACTATTACCCACCCCACAAGGGTAAGATATTAGTTATACAAAATAGTCATTCTGTCAATTTTTAGAGCGTATTCATGAAATATTCCACCAATATTCTTCTTTTTAGGCTATTCCATCAAAAAAACTGATATAATGATTTAATTTAGTATCACAGCTCATTAACATTAGAAGATTAAAATTTAGTACTAATTACAGTTCAGCTTCTGTTCATTTAACAATATAAGGTTTTTATGCACAAAATTCTGATTTAATGAAACGAGAGAGAAGCTCAATATTGCTCTATCTCTACCACAGTATCTTTTAATAAAAATTTCAAAAAAGAAAACAAAACTTTGGTAAATTTTACTAAACACTGAAGATTGGATGGCAAGCATTTGCTAAATAGGAATCCTCCCTTTTGATCTTCGTGTGGGGGGGAATTTTTTCCCTTTACAGGCCTAAAATCTGGATTAGTATTTCTTCACATGTTCTTCAACACTCTGTTCCTCTTGGCAATTTACCCTCAAAGCACATCCTTCACGCACCCGTGGCCTGCAAGATTGTGACATACAAAATCACTAATATATCTTAAATAAAAGAAGTCATTTGTTCATTCTCTCATACTTTATATGCGCTTATAGTTTCTTATGCTGAAAACACAGATTATTTTTTGCTAATCAGTAGTGTCCATTAACAAAGCATTAAATTGTGAATTCCTGTTGCTATAAGATAGCATTTCAACAAAGGATGGCTCTTGTTGAGCTGGTAAAATTATGAATGAAAGACCATATCAAGATATAAGATCCCTCACATGCCATTAATCCTGCAATTTAAATGTCACTAAGTAGTGTTCTCATCATTGGTACCTCTTAACTGTTGATTTATCGAACCAATACAAGGTATGATACAGAAATCATGAAGGCTTTCCATCGCCACTCTTCAAGACCCATGCTGAAGCTTTGGATTCACAAAAATCAGTCATGACCTGAAAAAAATTACCAGAAAATAAGTCCAGTAAAATATTTGCAGTCCATAGAAATATATCAATTCAAGATTATTGAATATTAAGATAGCTGCAAAACTAGCTTTCACAGATTTTGTGGAGCACTGAAAACCACAGCTTTAACAAGTTTATGCCTACTTTGTGCATTACTTCAACATTGCATTATCGAAAAAAATTGGTCAACGTTTTGGGTAGGAGGCAAATATACTTCTTGTCAGATGGGATGAATTAATAAGAAACAGTTAAACAGATGAGGTTATCTGATTCAAGACTACTTATGTTTGCATAACCCGGTTGGGGTTGCAGCAATCATCTAATGAACATTTTTCATAAGTGGCAGCAATTATCCAATGAATGATGAACATTTTTCACAAGTTGCAGCAATCATCACCAAAATTAAGTCCTTTTCAACCCCATCCCAAATGAAAATAAGAATCCCTCAACCTAAGGCTGCAAATTATGTAATGAGGATTACATCTGATTTTCCAAATCACAAGGTTAAAAGGTTGAAACTTAAAAGCTAAGCGACAACACAAAATAAACCATTGACCCACAAAAACAAAAGCTGAAGACAAAAGAAGTAGGCGACACTATCCGTTTTGCTACGGTAGTTCTGTATCGCTGACCTTGTTATATTCAGTACTGCTAATATCCCTCTTGAGAACAAGCCTTCCTGCTTCGAGGACTTCAGCCTTCTTAAGCTTTGCACTGGGACCTCTTGCCAATAGCAGATCCATTACAATTTTCCTGCAATGTAGGATAGTGACAGAAGAAAAGAACAATTGAGGTTAGAATTAATGTAACATATACTTGAGAAAAGGCTCGAGATAATTATTATTATGGAGCGGGTATTAGTAACAGATCGTGTCACAGGGCGATTCACAACCTCCTTAGAGCATCTACAATGCTACGATAGATTGTCCTTTTTCAATTGACACGTCAGCAGAATTGAAAGATAAAAGAAAAAACATCCTCCAATGCTATTGTCTATTTAACTTGTTAAGCTGATGTGTCAAATAATAAAATAGACACTGTCAACTACACTTTCTACAAATAGATGGTCTGTTAGACACTGTGACTCAGCATTTCAATTTCATACTAACTCCTGCATCTTCTACTCCCAAACTTCTTCTCGTGTTAAACTTCTTTTACGACAACTATATAGCTTACTGGATTCCATAATTGCACAACTATTATTTACAATTTATTATTGAGTTGGTAGAATTTTAATTTGCAGGAATTGCCATTCATTTGTTGGTGCACTGATTCAATTTTTTTGAAAATTCTTGTTCTTGACAACATTAATCCAAGTAAGTCACCATCGATTCGCATGTTTTTGGAAGAGGAAGTATGCAAATCAGCATGCCATTGCCATAGCCTTCTGCAATTCTTTTCCATAAATTAAAATTCAAATTCAATTATATTTTGTGTTTAATTCACTCTCTTTTTTATGTGTGCAACTGTATTTTGGGTTTAATTGTGAAAATGGATTTCATATACTTGGAACAAGTTTCAGGAATGTGCCATGTGTAATAGACTTGTCTTGTAACTTTTAGATTGCAGTAACAAGAATAAGCAAGATGATGATTAGAAAATTGAAAAAGGAAATACAAAATGTTTTTTAGCTATTCTTTTTTATGATATATTATTTTAGAAAAATAATGCACTATTTTTCTAAACACTGATGCATTGGTGAGTTATTTTTATAATGCAAAGTCTACCAATAAACATCCATCTATGTCACCGTTCACAACCTCTATTTGATACGACACATTAGCTCAAATTCACATTAGGATTGGAGATGCTCTTATGACTTATTTTGATAAATTAGTTCAAGCTCATCAAAGGGAACTTGAGAACCTTTTCAAGCTCTTCAAAGGGAACTTGAGTACCTTTGGAACTGGTTAGAGAGAGAACCAGATCTCTGTAATTTGTTTGATAGAAATTGACTTACGATTTTATTACTAGACTCTTACGTAAATAGGAAACTAGGCTAACAAGGAAACTAGCTAAATAAAAGGAATCAAAGCACTAATAAGGAAAATAACTAAAAAGGAATCCTGCGCTAAACTAAAGGAAACCGTGTAATTAGCAGCTGCGTACATAACATATTACCTCAAATCGTCGTATTGTGGGTTATCTGGAGATGACTTCAAAACATAAGATCCATGAATATTTGTTGCAATTTCACTTATGATTTCTTTAAGCTCCTCCGCAGGAGCATCAGCACCATCTGCTGCAAGTTTTGCCATTCGAGGATCTGCCTTTGGAAGAGTAGACTGAGAAATGGCCAAGTCCCGCAAACCTTGGCGAATCAGTTCGAAGCTGCAAAGAGTTAGTCATTCATTCTAAGAACTTGGTCCAAAGAAAATTGCAAGATAAACATCCACCAACTTGTGACAACAACATTCTCAAGTTAAACTTTGTTTGAAGAAAGGTCTAATTATCTAATATATCCCCTACGTTTCATATTTTTCCAGTTCGTTGCAGGTTCGGAAATTTCATCAATGGTATTCAAAAACTGTAAGTTGCAATGGTATCAATTTACCAAGCCATAATACAGACAAATAGTTTTACAATGCAAAACAAATGCCAACATTTCAGTACAAATCAACTTAATTGCTAATAGGTTACAACTTGTCTTCTTAAATTAATAATCTCAATAATTTTCATAATTTAATTGCTTTTGTTCAAGTTCCAATTTCAATATGGAAAAATGTAACCATTAGTATGCAAACATAATTTTCAAATTGTATTGAAGTCATTAAAATTGATAAAATCTGATAGCAAAATTGACTAGTTTTCCATTTAAAAAGGCAAATATTTGCTAGTAAAAAAACTTTATGTTTTAATCACCACTGCATCTGTTCCATTTTTGGTGGTTTGTAAAAGTCTCGTGATTCTGCAACTTGATTTTACAGTTCAATTTTGTGGTCCATCAATTTTCTTACAAAAGCAATTTTGAATTACCCTGGTAGGAAAATTGACAAACAATAATATCAATAGCCTTGGCTAAAAGGGGAAAAAAAAAAAATATATATATATATATATATATATAAATGCCATTATAGCATTATACTAAGGGCATACAAGGCGATTTTGAAACCATAACAAGACAGAAAGAGAAAAACAAATCAACCAAATCTTTATTTTAATATCACATGATTGTTGGTTTTGAAGAAAGTAAATTCCTAGAAATGGATTTAATCACAATAAGAAGGCAACATGCATGCATATTTTTGCAGATATTGTACCAATTTATGAACCTAGCATATAAAGATGAAATGACTAGAAGGAAAAACTATAGATCTTTAAAATCTTCATACGAATCCTAGCAACACTTTAAGATGGAGAAATGCAGACTGAATAGAGAACGCTTATGTGATCTGTATTGGTGGCTAATGAAATTGCAAAATGTAAAAAATAAATAAGCATACCTGCAAACCTTGTGAGTTTGAAGAACTTTTGGAAGGACCTTTAGTAAAGCTTCTCGAGTTTCAGCTGTTATAGTCATTTTTGTGAGCACTCTATTACCACTAGTAATTTTAGATGCAGTTCTGTTAGAATCCAATTCTTTGGCAGGTTTATTAGCCACAGAGGGCTTTGGCATAACATTCTTCATAATGGTTCTGCCAGCTCGATTAAAAAACTCAGTCAACTTTTTCTCTGCTTCTTCCCACGCATCCCCTTGCTTTTTCACAATTTCTGGGTAGAGTTTCATAAATGATGTGTCTGGTTCACATTTAAACTTCCAGTCCTTGAGGGAAGGCCTTTCAACAGCAAAAGTATTGGCATATTCTATAACAGATTGTTTAAGCTTGGGGGGCATGTCAGTGATTTTTGAAGCCCTGATCACCAAACTCTTGCTAAATAAAAGAAGAATATAATCTCTAGCAGGTTGTCTATGAACTTCCTTTGGATCTGAAAGCAGCAAAGAAGTCCGCGGAGCCCAAAGTCCCTGCACCAAATTTCCAAGCCTCTGAAGAACTTTTAAGACATCTTCAGCAGTGTCATCTGGAGCATAGTGCATAAGAACAATAAACCTCTGAACTGGAGGCCCCTGTTCAAGATAAACACTAGGTCAAAGAGAGAAAACTTGGATTCATAGAAGCTTTCAATGACAACAAAATTGCACCTTAAGATAACACAAATCCAATATCAAATTCTTAAATCCTTACTTTAAAATAATAGAAATAATCATAAGAAATAGACCAACACAAATACTAATGACAATTTAAAGTAAGTCCAATATCACAGTAACTAGTCTCAGTCATAAGCCTCAAACATGCATAGTATGAATTTCGATGGATATTTGAATAGGTAAAACATTCTCTTATTCTGGGCCAATTGACCTAGAGCAAAACAAATAAACAGAAACATGAATCATAAAATCACAACTCTTAAGAGGAATATACCAACTTAATAAAAAAATTTCCTGTTTTAGGTTATTCTGAAAATTCAGTTGTAGTGAACTTTTTGCCCTCAGTTGATGCATGCATTATGGCACGAGGTTCATATAACCTATTTCAGACTGACGTTTTGAAATCGCATGTTAAGAATTTTAGACGAGTAGTTAGTAGTGGTTGTGCCCAAAATCGTTAGGGAGACTATGTCAGTTAAAATGTACACAGTTTGGCAGCAGGAAAGATGCCAACATGCTTTGCAGGTATGCTTTTCCTTTGCTCATACTGGATGTTGGATACAGAAAAATTCATACATCTCCAAACATCAAAGCAACTGCATTAATTTGTTGCAGGACAAGGTGGTGTACTATATGGGTTTATGCCCACCAGAGCTCACTTTGAAAGTTATCCAAAACAAATGGAGGGGACTTTTTATATTATGTTTGATATTTCTACTCGATACTCACTTTTTGGGATACAGCAGGAATTTTTTGTTCTCCTCCATTGTGTTACACTCATTTCTTTATTTTATAAATATACTTTCTATTCTCTTCAAGAAATGCAGAACTCCTTTAAAGACAAACTTATTAATTTCTTGGAAGTTACCAAAATATTCTACTAGTCGTAGCCAAACTTATTACAGCACAAAGATATACATACCCATTCAAAGGAAATATACACACAAGTGAAATACATGCAACTCGAGAACTACCATTATAAAATCAACAGAAAGTCCATGTTCATTCTATTGAGTCAGAACAAACCTCTAAAAGCAATTTCTTCATACGTTCTTCCAGTGGCAATGAGAGCAAAAACCTGAAACATCAAATTACATCTTTAAATCATGATTGCAGGTATGTCAAAAGCACGGCTCTCAATGCAGATAAGGCAGCAATGGGCACAAAAAAAGAAGAATAGTGAATGTTTCAGCCTTATAAAAGGGAAATAAAGTCTTTATAAACAGGAAATAAATCTGTCTATCACCATGAGCCACCCAACTGGAAAAATTTTAAATCATTCCAGTGGTGAAAACAAAAGGTGATCTCTACAAGCAGTATAAAAGTAGTAGAATGACAATGACTCAATATATTACTAACTACAGTTTGTAAAATTGATTACTATTAAAAAAAAAAAAAATTCTAGGCTAGCACAACATTGGCAACAAAGGCAGACCTGGAAAGGCTTCAAAGATGCACATCTATGCACGGGTTTGCATATGTGTGTGTGTGTGTATTGCAACATAGAACACCCATAACATTTATAAAAATATAACTGCTAATAGAAAGAGTAGCGCCACCTTCTTGAAGGACCTTTGGATTTAGCATTGCTGGTCGCCACAGGACATAATGAGCTCATATAATTGTACCTTCCAAATGACAACATAAATAAATGCTTCAGAAAGGCAAGTATAAGTTTAAAACTCTTGAAAAATATTTTGCTGAATAGCTAAAGCTCATAGGAAAACCAGATTAGTAACACATACGGGCTCATCGTAAATTCAATGGGAGATCCTTCTTGCAACATCATTTTCTGAAGATATGTCGAAGATATATCGCTCTTGGAACTGTGGTACTTGAGTGAAATCCAAGACTGGCATAAAAAAAGAAAAGAAAAGAAAAGAAAAGGGGAGTACAAATTTAATGTTATATTTCAGATCAGGGGAAAACATAAATTGAAAAGAAAAAAAGCAACCAGCCCCAACATCAGGTAAAGTGGTAAACCATATCTAGTTATGAAGCATCACACTACCAACTCTAACATTTATCTATGCACTTCAGTCGACTTCTGAAAATCTCTCCAACAATTCCTAGCATAATTCTGTTGAACTTCATAAACTCATCAACAAATAAAATTGTGGTCAAACTCAACATTATATTTTATGTTCTCACTCAGTCACTCTCAAAAAAACAAGTTCTACTTTTCATGATAATGATGAAAGGAATAGAGGAGAATGGATGAGAAACAAAATAATTCCGTATCCAATCAGAAAACCTTGCAAAAGTATCAACAATTTTTATTGAGTTAAAAACAATAATCTAAAAATAGACCAAGTTATCAAAAATCAATGTCTCCGTTGTTGCACCACGTTGTCTAAATCGTCATGTCCTGGACTTCTATTTCCCAATTTCAGTCAAACTTTTTTAATTTAACTGAGTGGGACACAATCATTTAAACAGTATAATTAAGTGTACCGCAAAAACTTATAATATTCTGACAACAGCAGCAGCTAATTTTCGGAGTTCATTTACTAAAAAGATAAAATGAAATCAAGACAATGCTATAAGAAACAATGGAATCATATTACACACAAGGAGTAAGCAAACTCAACTCAAAAGGCAAAAAGAACATATAATTCATATATTTTCAAATAATTTGATGTCATGAACATCACCAATAATTGTTGAGGGAAAAATCCGGAAAAATAAAATTTTATTTGTTCCTACATAAAATAAAAAAAAAAAATTAATCTGCTACATATAAATTCAAAACTTAGATGTAATGCACTTACATCCTCAGCATCTGAAACTCTATCGTTAGCTACCTCTGTCCGCTTGATCTACACCATATGATAACAAATAAAACAAAGCAATCAGGAAGTATTAATAAGTATCAAAATGGACCATATACAATTAGACTGACTTCTATTCTAACCAGGAGAAGCTACTACTATTCCATTCTTCATTTTGACACTAAGCCATACAAGGTTAAGTACACAGATTAGCATCGTATCCAGCCAGCTCTCAGTAAGTTGGCAAAATCTTGGTTTCAATGTTCCTATAAAGTTTTAGATGTACAACACGATAAACATGCACGCAAGTATATAATTTCCAAGGAATGCAGGAAGCTTTGTTCCACATAGACTATGCTTGAGACAGAAGCTGATTGCACATTCAGAGTGTTGAAAGCAAGTTTCATATCCAAACTACACTTACACTCGGACACTAGGCACACGGGTTTAATTTCTGGAGGCTACATATTTAACTGAGGCTTTGTGTGATTGTGTGTGTGCATACATGAACAAAATATATATACATAAAAACAGATAGACGGTGAGAGAGTAAACCTGCTTCTTCGATGAACCAATAGACTTCCCCTCACTAGAGTCTTCAATCTTAACATTAGGTTCTATGTTAGATGAGATAATGTTCCTCCTCTTTGAGTCACTGGAGTTTACATGATCCAAAGATGGTCGAAGCTGCACCACAGCTTGAATTGGATTCAGGTGTAGCTACAAAAACAATAAACCAAAGCCTTAGAACTACATATGTTTTTAACAATTGAAAACAATTTACAGCATCAAGCTGCACAATCATGATGGTAACATTATTTTCAAACAATATTAAAAACTTGAATCAAAATCCAAAATTTTAAAATTAAGAACTTCATTACCAGCCCTAGTACATTTTTTGAATAAACCCTACTCGCTGCTACAGTTTTGAATTAAAATAGATGTTACAGCGAGAGAGTGGGAGACATTTGCCAACATGTATGCATGAGTGTAACCCTGAAGAGTAGAGAAGAATTTCCAATATATATTCCTATCATTCAATTTCAGAATTGATTCAAGTTGAATTAATTCAATTAACATTTACTGAAAGGAGGTAGTTAAATGCGCAAGGCACAACCAAGGCAACATGTCCCTGTACAGATTTTATTGATTTTATGCATTATAAAAGCACAATGGAAATTTAAACATTACTTAATGAAAATATCATAATCTTTCCAAGCCTAATATTCTTTAAGGCATCCATTTATTTGTTGTTAAATTTTTAATTAATCAGTCTTAACGAGCTTTCTCAATTTATATTAAAGAATAAAATAATATATTATTCATTTTTTTATCATATTTGACTGAAATTTTTTGTTTCCATGCATTGCACAGGCTCAGGCGTTGTAATACATTTATAACTCATTACAGGAAAACGAAACGTTGATCATCACAGGAAATTGGACTTCTTTTTTTTCTTCCAAGTTTTGTAATTAGCCCTAAAGAAAAACCGGCTCATCAATGCAACTATAGCATGTCCAAATAGAAAACAAAATCAGAAGATGCATACCTTGTTACCTAATAGAACTCCAACTGCATAGCCAGTTGTACGAGAAGGCATAAACGAAGATGATAAAGTCTAAGCAACGTTTCAAAGTGTGACAATCAGGTTAGATAATAATGACAAGAAAGGCATATAACCTGTATAAAAAAAAGAGCAAACAAAATAACAAGGATACCTCAGGAAATATAATTGATCTTTTCAAAAGGAAGAAAAAGGAATACATAAAATTAATCAATTAACCGGAGAATACTTAAAATCAATTGAAACAAAAAGGAAAAAAAATCCTACCAGCATGGAAGAAACAATTTGGCACTTTTAAGGTAGAATAACAAAATGAAGTATAAAGAGTACAACTGAATTCAGATATTTAAACCCACTAAGTAAGAAAAGGATAGTTTTGCATCCATAGAATCTCAAGGCCCACAATGATAGAGCATACCAATGTAGCATCAATTAGGGCAAGAGTTCAACAATAATGAAAAGTAAAGACCTAATACCCATATAGTTTTCAAGTTGACTATAACAAAACAAGGAAAATTTAGAGAAGCTATCATACTGTATTTGAAATCCAGATTTTTGAGGCAAACCTGTTTTTTCACGTTGAATTTGCTGGCTTGAGAAGGGTCCCAGTTGGTAGAATCATCTATAGACAGATCAAACTGCACCTCTTTGCTATCTTTTTTCACTCTAACCTACCATGAAAGGAAAAATAAAACATTCGATCTTTCTTTCTCCTACAAGAACTAACAAATCAAACAAAAACAAAAAATAATACTAATAATATGAACTACCTCATCGCATCTTTCCTCCAATTCGTATGGTCTCCAATACGGCCTCAAAGGATATTGCATAACATACAGCTGAATCAAATTTTTATAAGAACAAAAAATAAAAATAATGCATAATTGGAATGGCATAAAGAGAAACGGAGAAGTTTTACCCCAGTATCAGAATCAATAGAGGGAGTAAAGAAGACATCAATTTCCCGAACAATCATATCCTCTTCTTGTTCCTGTTCTTCCTCCGGTTTGTCTTCGTCCATTGGATCATTTTCCGTCAAAACTTCCATGGTCGCCTCTGCCTTACTCTCAGTTTCCATTTTCACAACACCATTGTTCGAGACCGACAACGATGGTTCAGTCTTCGGCATAGAAACGGTGATTTTGGGTTTTATTTCTTGCTCATCTTCATTTTTCTTATCAGACGGAGCGTTTTGAGGTTCTAAATTCGGCGCCGGTATGGATTCTTGTGGTTCTGATTTTGAACTTGGTTCCGCTTTCACTTTCCCCTTCGGCTGGGGCTTGAATTTGGATGACCTTGGCGGGAATTTTGAGACTCTTGAAGGAGCCTGTTTCGGTGCGTCTAAATCGTCGAAGTCATCCAAGTCCATCCTTTACTAGCCCCGCAGTATGTTCCACACTCTCACGGCGGCTCCGGTAACTGAGAGAGGTTTTATGGAGGGGGTTAGTGCTTTTGCTCTTGCGGTTTTCTGCAGGGGATAAAATTTATGTAACGCAGTCATTTTGGTTTTATGAGAGAACAATACGTTGTAGTTTACTGATTTCACTGGTTGGGCTTGGGCCTTTGGTTTTCAGGTTTTAGGCTCAACTGGACCGGACTCTATTTAGGCCATTAAATTTTATCACATTTACATTGTTATATTTTTTAAAAAATAATTCTGAAAAAAACTGTTTTTTAATCATAAACATAATAAAAAATGGTTTAGAAACATATTATAAATAAAATAAATATAACCCTTTAAGAGTGAAAATTAAAATACAACCCTTTTAATAACTAAAAATATAATTAGGCTAAAAATTATTTTCAATCTATAACTTTTATAATATTACCACTAAACAATTATGCCTAAGCGTAAATTGGAATTGGAATTGGAAGAAGAGCATTACCTTCCGATTCATAAGTCATACCCTAATTTGACTTCAGGTGTTTGTGTTTTAATAAATTTTTTAAGAGTAGAAAATTATTATTCAAAGAGAAATATAATAATACTTAAAATCATGAGTTAATATTACAGTCCTACAAATAATGCATGCAATGATAACACGCAAGAAAGGTTGCTTCATAAAGCCCTACAAACAACTCAAAAAAATTAAAAATCCCACAAGCAAGCTCAGATCAGATCATGTGTCTGTTTGGCACTTTACAACAACAACTACTTTCATATTTATAATTAGTATGACCAATGCTAAGAATTTTATATATATGTTACAATCGTTATATGAAACCACCTAATCAACAAGAAAGCATCTACAGTGCAAAGTGTATCACGTTATGTATAATTTTTATATTATTGAAGGACAGATTGATTTATATATGTTGTTCCTTGATTTGGTGAAGTATATATATATATATTTTTATAATGGTTAAATTATATTAAGAAAAATAATAGAGTAATTTTCAAGCCAGTTAATCAAACTGACTTCAAAACATCACAAGACATAATTAAAAAGATTGATAAATTTGTGGGAATTGAGAGAAGTCATGAACTTAATCATATAAAATTTGATTATATATTGATTAAAGTTGCTTTCTTAATCCATATCTTTATATAGAGTTGGTTAATCTGATGCATGCACTTTGTAGCTTAAGATATGGTAAAATGTAACCTTCATTCACAACCTAATGATTATTATTATCAATAGCTACTAAAGTATTAATTATTTAGTCCATGAGGTGAATTTAGACATTAATAATATTTAGTCAATGTATTTTAACTATTTATCTATGTTTTTCTATCAATAATCCCGCATATTAAATAGTTTTAAACATTTTATAAAATGTTAATTTATTAATATTTATTTTTTAGTACTTTCTAAAAAACACTTGAGTGGTTAATTGCATTTAAAACATTGTCAAAATAGGTAATTTTGTCAACTAGACTAAACAAATTATTAAATCTAAAATCAAAGGGTAGATTATTTATAAAATTATAATTTTTTCTTAAAGTAGAGTGACTAATTAATAACTATGGCCAAGATTCAAGGATATCGACATATATAGACACACACAGAGGAATCCCCTTGTTTGTAACAGAAAAAAAAGAAAGGAAGCTTTGAAGATTCCAAGCTCTAATAAACTCATTGAAATGCATATATAATAAAGCATCGTTTGTTTTTGCAATAAGAGAGATGGAAACACACTTTTAATAAGTTAGATTTAAAAAAAAAAAATATGAAACACGAGTCATTGACTTGTTGTTTTCTATTTAGCCAATAACTGATCTGCCAAATTAGATGGGAAAGAATTGGCAATTTCATGCCCCCCTAAACAAAGAGCTAGGTCCCCTCTTATAGTCTTTTTCCTTTCTCATTTATGGCGGCCTTTTTAATTTCTTTTTTACTACATCTGCATCAGAAATTATTGGATCTGCAATAGATATTATTGGAAAACTCGTATGTGTCCTATGTATGTATGAGATCACTTATATACTCAATAAGTTGTTAACAAAAAAAAAAAAAAAAAGCCTAATACATAGTTTAGCACCTAAAGTTTTATTGAATTTCTGAATTAAAATTTGAACTTTATGAGCGACTATTTTAGCACATAAAATTTTACAAACGATTATTATCACTTGAAGTTATTAAAAACTAAATGAACTCACATCTCTAGTTGATTTATAACTTGTGTATGTTAAATTGATCGTTATTTGTATATATTTATGAGTAAAATTGATCGTTATTATATATTAAACATATTTAATTGATTGCTATAGCATAGTTTAGATATTAAATTGATCACTTATAAATTTTAAGATTATATTTAAAAATTTAATAAAATTTATAGTGTTAAATTATGTATCAGGAAAAATAAATCCTAAAAGCATAGCATCATTCATCATCCCTCATGTGTAATTGAATGTAGAAGAACTTGTTTAAGTTTTTCATACTATATATATATATATTTTTTTTTATTTTGTAATAAATAGGTTTTGTATAAATTAAATAACATTTTACATTAGAAATAAGTTATTTTTTAGTATTCTTGGATAGGGATATATATATTTTAAAAATATAATTGGTTAAAAAAAATTACAACAAATTTAAGTAACAACAGGTTTCTAAGTTTAAAAAAGGAAGAAGAGGATTGAATTTACCTATCATATTTAATTTTAATGGTCTATTTATTCATATTTCGCCTTTTTTTTTTGTCAATTTTCCCAGCAACTTGATAAAAATTTGCATGTAGCTCCAAAGTACTTTTGACTAAGTTAATCACATGCCCACAAAGTTGGGCAAAATTGTAAGTTTATATCCAACTTATGGGATAATTGACAAAAAAAAAATATATAAAAAAGGTGAAATATGGATAAATTGACTATCAATGCCAAGTATGAGGAGCAAATTGAACCTTCTTTCCAAAAAAAGAAGAAAAAATACAAGAAGTTTAAGTAACTATCTTATATTTACAATTTCATAATCATTTATAAGTTTTAAAAAATGTTATGTTGTACACATGATTAAACATTCAACTAATTGGGATTTTCTAATTTTTTTACGAAAATCAATTAATCAAATAACTGTGATTAATTTTAATTAAATATAAGTTGGAAATTCTGACTGGTCAAAACTAAAATGTGTACGACTTTATCATCTATATACATAGGAGTACCGTTTTAGGAAGATCATTGCTAAAATAATTTAGAGGTAGAAAATGCCCATTAATGTATGATAATAACACAACATGCCCATTAATGTTATTGTACAACCTACCTTGGGTAATAGCTGTACCTTATATATATATATATATATATATATATATTTTTTTTTTTTTTTAAACTGTGCATTACCCTATATTTTTTTCACTTGCATTACCCTATGTAATACTATAATTAAACTGTTGGATAAATAAATTAAGTTCCAATTTTCTGCGTTCAATAAAAAAGAAAAAGTGTGCATTATTACAGCTGTAATCAAATAGGAATAAAATTTCATTATTTAAAAGATATTATAAAAAAAACACCTTATCTTTTCATTATAATTATATTTTTCTCTCTGTTTTTTTTTTTCAGACGAAAAATTTTCTGCTTTATTTTTTAGTTGATATTTTTCTCCTTTTGTCTATTTTTCCTTTAAAATAGCGGTTGAAATATCAAAATGTAATTTTATGAACCCTTTTAAAAAATCTAAATAAATGAGGGACCAAAATATAATTTTAGTATTCTTCAACCTCAGAATTCCAATCACCGGCAAACTTACTATTTCGGTCGCCAGGATTCTGCAAACAATGCCAAAAATCAAAACAAAATACATCTTGAAAATCATCTCGAAGCAAAGGTTCCAAATATGCAATTATATCTGACTGAATCATGGCCGTTTGGCCGGAAAATCATAAAATCCGATTAGTTGGACGTCGGAAAACTGAACTTTGAAAATCACTGACCAAATCATTCAAAATTTACATCAAAACAAAGCTTACAATTAAAGGATTCATACTATATGCTTAAACTAGACGGAAAATGGCCGAAAGCCGTCGGAAATCTCATCAGAAAATTCTAACCATTAAACACATTTTCCATTTCGGCGGCAGATCGATGGTAAGCTCTGCATCATCTAAAAGCTCTCACCGCAAGGAGTCCGAATCTGCCCTAATTCCCGTCGTTGGACCATCGGAGGCGCCGGAAAACTCAAAAAATTGTCCTTCATTCTCTCTCTCCTTTTCGATTTCTCTCTCTACTGATCTCTCTCCCTCTCTTGATCGGTTACCAGAGATGAAGAAGAAGGTGGTGGCAACGGTGGTGATGGGCTGGCGGAGGTTGGCAGTCGATGGTGGTGGACGGTGGTGATCGGCTGGCGGTTGAAGGTTGAAGAATAAGTAAAATTCAAAAATAGTCCTTCATTTCTTGTGTTCTTCAAAACGCCCGTAAAATTACATTTTGAACATTCAACCGTTATTTTTAACAGAAAAAATAGACAGAAGGAGGAAAATGTCAATTAAAAAATAAAGCATAAATTTTTTAGTCCGAAAAAATAAAGACAATAAGAAAAATATAATTATAGTGAAAATATATTGACTTTTTTTGTAATATACATTATTTAAACCTAATTTGCAACTTAGTGATGGATGCGTTATATTATGACTTATATTATAACTTATAAATTCTGTTTGGTAATGGTTTTTAAGTACTTTAAGTGTTTTACTAGATAAAAACTACCTCAAAAAGTATTTTATCGAATACTATACAAAATAGCTTTTAGCATTTAATAAAGTGTCTCTTTAGATAATTTTTAGTTGTTTTTTTTTTACTGAATTACAAAGATATACCTATTCTAAAGGGTGGAGAAGTACCACTCGAACCCTGGTCTTCCAGGTAAAGAGACAACATCCTTACCACTGGACTGAACCCTTTGGTGGTAGATAATTTTTAGTTATTTAAATGATGTCTTATCAAATACTAACATATGTAATTTTCAACATTTTATAAGCTATTAATACAAATAGCTAACAATTAATTAAATATTTAGACGCTATTCAAACAACTAATTTTATCAAATAGACCCATAATTGATTTAACATTATTAAATTTCAGTCGAATTCCTCTAATGAATTAAAAAAAACTTATGTATATTTTAGCTTTTACTTTATTAATTAATCAACTATTTTATGTGATATAAATGATTTTGTTAATATATTAAGATTTTGTTGACTAATTTATAAATTAATAGAAGTATTAGAGGACTGCACTTACATAAAAAATGAACTATCAATTATTCAAGCTAAAAGAAAATTGATCACCCTATTTTTTAGGGAAATGATAGGATACAGAGTCTACAATAAATGGCATTTACTACAACTACAAGACATATTGTAGTTAAAAGTATAAATTTTGGGGCTAATTGTTTTTGCTACAATTAGTTTTTACATAACTTGTGGTAGCTAGAAGTGGCATAGCTATATATCAGCTACAAGAGTTAAGTCTACTGTAACTAAAATAAATATGTCTAGCTATGCAATTTAGCTTAATGTAGCTAAGAGAGAAAAAATTTATTGCCACGTAAACAGTTTTAGCAAAATGTTAACCATAAGAAATAAATACTTATAGCTGTTTCATTTGTAACGATATCAATTTTATTTTATAGCTAAATAAAAATTATGTTGCCACGCACATAATCGTGGCAAATGTTTATATATATAGCTACGATATAGTTAATATATAGCTAAAATATAAATATATCGCTGTAAAGAATTAATTCATAATAATAAATTTTGAATAAAATTATTTTTCTATTATTATTTTTTAGAAAAATTATTATTATTATTAATTAAAAATCACTAATTTACTAAATTATAAATAAAAAATTCAACATATAAACATAGAAAAGGCATACTTTTCATAAAAATCAATATGTTTAATATTTTAAGTATACAAAACTATGTACATAAAGTTAAAATTGAAAATTGAACTAAATAGTATTTGTAGAAACAATGTAAACAAATAACATCTAAATTTTAGGTGATTGACAAATTGCGGCTTTAAAATTGAACCGAACCAAAATATGTGGTTCATTTGCTGTTTGATTTTTATATTTTCGATTCAATTTTCAGTTGCACTCTGAATATTTTCTATTTTTCTTTGGTTTGAGATTTTAAGTTAGCCAAACTGGAAATACTTACTCTTACTTATTATGTAGCTATACCCGTTTATTAATGACCTTCTTTATACTAAAAAAAAATCATTATTTTTCGAGTTAACATAAGCTTTTGCCAAAAAAGTTGTGAAGCTAAAAGTAAATATACCATGATAATAAACTTTTGGAAAAAATTAAAATTAATTTAGCATGCGTTCGAGTGTTCCACAATAGTAATTTTTATTAAAGTAGCAAGCAGTTTGACGAGCAAATATTATTATTTTTTACATTTGGTGAAGTCAATTTTAATTGTGAAATAATGTTTTATATAATGTTAATTTTCTTACTTTCAGTTGTTGACACGCGGCAATAATTTTTTATGCTTTTGACGTTGAAGTGTTATTTTTTAGAGAGTCCATGAAACAAATAAAGTAATATTTAATTCAAAAATTTATTTTAATGTTTTGCATTTTGTTTTTATTAAAAAAATAAATTTACAAAACTTACCCTTAGTCATATAAAAAATATTAAATATTTGCATCCAAAACAATATAATAAAAATTACTTCAATTTTAGGGAAAAATTATAATTTAATCACTTAAATTTGGCTAATATTACTATTTTATCACTGAATTTTGACATGATTACTATATAATTACCACGCTTTGGCTCCGTTGTACAAAATAATTATTTTATCAAAATTTTGGCATATTTATGAAATATTTCGTTGAAAAATTGATAGAATGACTTATTAGTTGAACAATGCTAAAAATTAATAATTTTAGAATAGTTCTGTTAAAAATTAGTAATCAAATAATAACATTAGCCAAATATCAACTAAGAAATAATAATTTTCGTAAATTTTACTACTTCTTGTACTCACAGATTTTTACTTCTTTTCTTTTAAAAAAAAAAAAAACTGATTGGGGGACCCAAATATTTGGCTAAAAGAAAAATTAATGAAACCTTGTTGTTTAAGTTTGAAATAGGGAAAAAGAAAAGGAACAAGTCAATGCAAATATACAAATGTATTACAAAATCACAAGAATATAAAAATAAATATATAATAATTAATAACAAAATAAATAAATAAATGAATGCCGCCCTTGGGAAATACTTAACGAAACCAATCACAATTTTACATCTCATAATTAATTATTTAATACTAAAAAATAAAAAAAAGGGTTACTTGAATGGACAAAAACCCTAGAATGAGATCATTTGGATAGACCCAACCTTCTTTATCCCAAACCTAAATTTATTTATATTTTCCCCCTTTTATCCTCAAAAGCATAATAAGAGAATTAAGAATTAAACAAGACAGGGAAATTCTAAAAAGCAAAGTCACTTGTCTATTCATATATCCAACGTCTAATGAATAATAATAACACACCTCATTTTTTTTGGCACTCTTCTCTATTTTGGCGGTTTAAGCAATCCTCTTCTAATAAAAGCTACCACTACCGTACCACAATCTTGCAAAAAGCTTTCTTTCTGTTGGGTGATTTTAATTCCATTCTTAATTCATTTAAGAAAATAGAAGGGGATTGCAGGACTAATAAAGGCAGGAAAATATTTGAAGAATTCTTTTCTAACTCACATTTGATTGACATGGGTTATGTTGGATCCTCATTTACTTGGAATAATAGAAGAAAGAGAATTGGTGACATTCAAGAACGATTTGATAGGGGCTTTGCATCGTTATCTTGTTTGTCTTTTTTTTAAAATGCGCAAGTTCACCATCTCGATGATACTGGATCGGATCATAAACCACTGTTGCTTAAATTAACAGATGATGATTGGAAGCCTCACTTTTATTTTTTTGGCTAAAAGATAGCTAAAGCAAAAGGAGGTTTTTGGGGTTATTCAAAATGTGTAGAGGCAAATGCTAGAGGGTCAGCTCTTTATCAACTACATACTAAGATCAAAAAATGTCGCCAACAACTGCTACAATGGTTGAGAGCTAACCTTACAAATGCAAGCAAGAAAATTGCGAGAATTAAAGAAGGATTGGTAGATTTAAAAAGTCAGCCTTTATACCTAGCATATGAAATTAGGGGAAAAGAAAGAGAGCTTATTAAAGCTGGTAATGAAGAAGAACTATTTTGGGCAAAAAAAATCTCGGAATAATTGGCTTGTGCTTGGGGATAAAAGTGCCTTCTGCTTCCACAATCAAGTGAATCACGAAGGAGAGTTAACATGTTGGCAAGAATACATGATAAAGCAAGAAATTGGATGACTAAAAAAATTGAAATAATTGAAGTGATTTTGAATTATTAGTCCAATACCTATAAATCCTCTAATAATAATCTTAATGATCTTTCAGAATGGAGGATTTCTTTCAAAGTCACTTTTTCTATGAATTTCTCTGTGAATAATGCATTGGTGGCTCCAGTTCCAGGGGAGGAAATTGCTCAAATAGTCAAGATAAAACTCCAAGAGAAGACAGTATGACCGAATTTTTTATTCAATCTTATTAGGATGTGATAAAGTTTAATATTTCTAATGCTGTTAAAGGTTTTTTTTTTTTTTTAGACTGGTGTAATGCTTAAGAATATGAACCATACAATTATTTCTCTTATCCTAAAAGTATACAATATTTGAACTGTGATGGATCTTAAATCTATTGGGCTGTGTAATATTAGTTATAAAATAATTTCTAAGATCCTTACAGCTAGATTACATAATATTATTAGTTATATCATTTTGAAAAATTAAAGTGGTTTTATTAAAGGAAGACTAATAACTGATAATATTCTTGTGGCTCATAAGATCATCCATCATTTGTCCAATGAGAGAGGAGGTGCTTTCTTATGATTTTGCTTTAATGCTTGACGTTAGCAAAGGTTATGAATGTGTACAATGGGGTTTCTTAGAGATTATGATGTTAGCTTTAGGTTTTCATAGCATGTGGGTGAAATGGGTTATGACATGCGTTTCAAGTGTCTCTTATTCAATTAAAATTAACGGTGAGGGACATTGGTTTATTATACCAACGAAGGGATTAGACAAGGATATCCTTTCTCTCCGCTGTTATTTTTAATCTATACTGAGGTTTTAACTGCTTTGACTAATAAAGAAGGTGGATGATAATATCGCCCCTACCGGTCAGCTCGGTTAGTAAAAAGAAGCTTAGGTCTTAGTTCAGTTCGGCCTTGATACGGAGGTTACATCGGATTACTACCAGAAGCCTAGGTTGTCCATTCTTAGGATGCTCCGATGTCTTGACATCGGACCCGACAAATGTCAGACTTCAATACTGCCATGTCATAGCCGTCGCAGAGCCGTCATCGTCAGAAGCCGCCCTAGTACTGCAGAGTAATCATTCCATCACCACTAACTCCTTACTATAAATACCTTCCCCATTCTCCTGTCTAAGGTATTGACTTTCTACCCTTTCTCTGGTTGTTTCCTCTGAGTCGAGATCCTACTGACTTAGGCATCGGAGTGATCGCCCGATTCCCTCTTCTTTATCTCGCAGGATCAGTTCGGATTCGGATATCCCTCTCATAGCGGACTTCAGCCCCTGCCCTTCTACCCGTGGAGCTTGAGAAGATCAGTGGAGAATATGGAGTTGTCGAGGAGTTAAAATGAATAGATATTGCCATTTAGTCTCTCATCTTATGTTTGCAGATGATTCTTTACTCTTTGGTAAAGCTTCCCAGCAAAAAATTACAAATCTGCTAAACATGTATACAAAGGATAGTGGGCAAACTATTAATCTAGCTAAGTCGGCAATTGTTTTTTCTAAAATTACCCCTCAAAGCATTAGGTTTTGCATTGCTAACATGATTGGAGTTTCGGCTGCTGATGTGCTTGACCAATACCTTGGTTTACCCACTACTATTAAGAAATTTAAGAAGGAGGCTTTCATTCATATTAAAGAGAGTGTCAAAGCTCGATTATAGGGGTGGAAAGAAAGATTCCTCTCTTGTGCAAGAAGGGAAATTCTTATCAAAGCCATGGTGTTAGCCATTTCGCTGTTTACTTTCTCATGTTTCAAAGTGCCAAAGTCTCTGATTGATGAAATTAATGCCTTAATTTGGCGATTCTAGTAGGGGCAGATGGATGATGAGCGCAAAATATGCTGAATTGCATGGGATAAAGTTTGCAAGCGCAATAAAGAAGGTGTCCTAGGCTTCCATGAATGTGAAGCAATGATCTTAGTTTAATTGGCTAAGCAAGGATGACGGTTGACTACTAAACCTTCTTCTCTATTGATGAAAGTTCTTAAAGGCATGTACTATCCCATACCCATTTTCTTCAAGCTGCATGTCCTAATTCTAGTTTATAGAGTTGGAAAAACATAATTAAGGTTATGGATGTGCTTAAAAGGGGTGTTAAATGGAAAATTAGAAATGAAAGATATGTTAGTTGTTTTGAGGATGCATGGATCCCTAATGATTATCTATTTGAGCCTGAAGAGAAGCAAAATAGGGACTCCAATTTGGTATGCGTTCATCAACTTATTAATTGGGGAAGGAGAGAATGAGATGTTGACAAAGTATTGAGGAATTTTATAGTCTCTAATACAGAGGCTATTTTAAATAGTCCAAGATGAAGCTGACAAACTAATATGGCATCATACTAGAGATGACAGCTATTTTGTGAGCTCTAGATAAAGAAAGGCGCTGAAAGTTTTGAGAAATGACTAGCATGCTCCTTCATATAGTTTTAATTTTTCATGGCTGGATATATAGAAATTGCAAGTTCCCAGAAAACTTAAAATATTTGTATGGAGATTCCTTTATAATAGCCTGCCGGTGAGTTCAAATCTTAGCAAAAGGCTGCAAAATTTTTCTAATAATAGTATGTTATGTGAAGGGGAAGAAAATGAAGAGCATTTATTTTTTTTTCTTGTCCGTTTGCAAAAGGTTTCTTTCTCCACTTGACTTAAGAACGAATGGGATTAGAAGGGATTCAGCATTACTCATTTGGAATTCATTCTTAGCAATTATTAAGCAACGTCGTGGTGGTGGTGGTGGTGAGAATTTGTTAGAAATGAGTATCTTTAGTATGTGGTATTTATGAAAGGCAAGGAATGACAAGATTTTTAATCAAAGAACTTAGTCTACTTGTGAAGTTTGTAATTTAGCATTACAATATTTACAGGAGTTTGAGCAGATTAGATTGCATAATATTGATCACCGGACGCATCCTTAAACGGCAAGACATAATAGAAGTGTGTTGCAGCTTTGGAATCCTCCACTAGTCTCGTGCTTAAAACTCAATATTGATGGAGCAATTTGTAAAGTGAAGAAACAGGAAGCAATCTCAATGGTGGTAAGAGATAGTAACAGTAATGCAGTGGATTGGAGGGTACAACAATTTCGATAGATTAACGATCCTATGGTTTTAGAAGGTCTAGCTGTCAAAGCTGCTATTGAGATGATTCAATTGAATTCCTAGCCAAAGTGTATTATCGAAATGGGTTCAAAAGCAGTGGTAGACACTATAAGTGAGTCAAAAGGCCAATTATCAACTAAATGATCTAATATTAAAATACTTTTATTGTGCTGTGGTTTTGTCTGGTGCAAATATAGTCTAAGATCTCGTAATACCTTAGCCCATAAATTTGCTAGAGCATCCTTAAATCTGTGTTTTGTCTGTAATAGGATGGCTCAAATGTAATTCACATCCTGTACTTACTGGATTTTATAATGAATGAAAGTATGACTATGTTTTAAAAAAAAAAATTAAAAAAAAGAAACTTCACTACCAATCACACGTGTCAAAATCATGATGGCTAAACAAGAAAAAAATAGAACTCCAAAATCAAGATAAAAAGATACTTTGACTTTGACTTTAATAAATACATGTATATGTTTAGTACCAATTATATGTGAGCTAATAAGTCTTCTTGCTTTTGCAAATGACAGAGGTTGCCACATTTTATCGATAATTCAATGTATATTTTTAAAGTAAAGAGCCATGTAAAACATTCAATTTATTAGGGTTGAATATTTGGTAGAATAGAATATGAATGCTTTCTGTTGAAAAAAAAAGCTCAAATTAATTTTTTGACCTTTGTAATCGATGGAGGTTCAATATTTTCACACTACACTGTGTTTCTAATTTAATGTATTTTTAAACTTAAAGTTGCCTGAAGTTATATACTTCATTGTTTCACAAATATTATTTCAATATAAACCTAACTTCTTATGTAATAAAGAATAAATTATTTTTTTATTATTTTTTATCTTTTTAAGTATTTTGTATCAATTTTTTTTTACATAAATATACACACGCACACACAATTCACGCATCTAAAAAAATGAGACTTTCTTTCTGTTGTTGACTCTAAGGAGATTTGACCCTAGTATTTTGTATCAATTTATTTAATATGAAATATATTTAGTTGATTAACCTCTTGGTAATAAATATGTACTCCTATTTAGTTTTTAAAAAAAAAATCAGAACTCCTAATAAGAATGAGACATTTGGGCTAATATTGTAGTACAAGACCACAAGTTGTTGAAGTTCACTCTACATCAAAAATAATATGAGTAATTTGTTTTAATTATAAACACTAACTAAATCCACTTTATTTTCAAATTTTCATTTATTTAAAAAAAATCATTTTTCTAATAATAATTTCTGAGAAGTAAGAACAAAGACCAAAGACTTGGCCTTTCTCACTCTCCAAAAACCTTTTACAAGAAGTCTCTCTCTGTCTCTCTATCTCTTTCTTCGTTTTTCCTTTCTTCTATCAAGAAACAGCCTTCACAACACATCCTCTGCTTATCATTCCTGATTTTTGTTTCTTGTTTTTTGGTTTTTTTTTCCACTGTTTTATATTCTGGGTATAATTAGTTTCTCCCTACTTGACCACTACTGGATCGGACATCCACCGGCGACCAGATTTCCGTTTCTTATTTGAATAATAATGAATCTTAAAACTGTAGTATTTGGGTATAATGATTGAGGTTCACCTGAGTTTTTAGGTCAGGTCAGGTCAGGTACTGATAAGAACTGGTAGGTGAGTTAAAAAAGAATTTAATATTATAAAAAAAAGGTGTATTGACTGGTAGCTGAGATGGGGAAAGATAGAGATTGAGCTCTTAAACGAAACCCTAGAACAAAAAAGAGGAACTTTGTCTCCAAAAGTTTCATTGAAATTCTCCAAAATTAAATTATTTTTGTCCAGTAGCTTCTTCTTTCTTTTATACATGCCCTAGATTTTTTGTTTTTCACTTTTTCCCTCTCTCTGCTTTGTCCACTAGCTCTTCTTTGATCTAGTAAAATTTTCATTTCTTCTTCATTTTCTTCTACCTCATGCCGGTTACTGCTTCCGGTGAAGCTAGTGTTTCTTCTTCCGGTGACCAGCCTCCACCGCCGCCTAAATCAACTGCCACCGGAAAGAAGAAAAGGAATCTCCCTGGAATGCCAGGTAATATGAAGAATTAAGGACATGGGGTTTCTCATTATTTTGGTAATTTTCAGTTTTTTTGATTAAAGGTTGAAGCTCTCTTTTGTTTCAGATCCAGATGCTGAGGTGATTGCTTTGTCTCCTAAAACCCTTTTGGCTACAAACCGATTTGTGTGTGAAATTTGTAATAAAGGGTTTCAAAGGGACCAGAATTTGCAGCTTCATCGGCGAGGTCATAATCTGCCATGGAAGTTGAGGCAAAGATCGAGTAAAGAAATTAAGAAGAGAGTTTATGTTTGTCCTGAGCCAAGTTGTGTTCATCACGATCCGTCTAGAGCTTTAGGCGATCTTACAGGGATAAAGAAGCATTTTTGCAGGAAACATGGTGAGAAGAAGTGGAAATGTGATAAATGTTCCAAGAAATATGCTGTTCAATCTGATTGGAAAGCTCACTCTAAAATTTGTGGCACCAGGGAATACAAATGCGACTGTGGAACTCTGTTTTCAAGGTTTTTGGGTCTTGATTTTGGATTTGATTTTCAATATTTCCAATTGGGTATCGGATTTTGAAGGTTTTTCTTTTTTTCCCTTATTTTTGAAGGAGGGATAGCTTCATCACACATAGAGCCTTTTGTGATGCTTTAGCAGAGGAGAGTGCCAGAAACACAAATCCAAATCCAAATCCAAATCAAGAATCTGAGCCTAAATTGCCGGCTGACCCATCTCCTGCTGCGCCACCGCCGTCGTCAGCTCCAGTAGCTGCTGCTCCAGCTCCACCAGCTGTTTCTCAGTCAGCTGGTGTAATGTCTTCCTCTGTTTCTCCTACTCGTAGTCCAGGTAAATATTCATATTTGGAGCCAAATTTGGGAAGTTGCCAAAATTTTCATTTCAAACATGTCTTTTGATTTTTGTCTTAATAATCAAGAAATCTATGTTGTTTGTCTTACTCTTTCCTATGATCTTGGATTCTAGTAGTTTTTGTCTGCTAACGATCTTTTGTTTTTTTATGAAAACGATCTTTTGTTTTTTTATGAAAATTTAGTATAAATGGCACAGTATGTTTTTTTTTTTTGCCTTGTAGTAGATGAGCTAATGGGAGCAAGAAAAAAGAAAAAATAAGCCCTTTCTTCCAAGCTTATGAGATTCAGTTTTGTACATCTTGATAAAGAAATCAAATGAATCAAAAGCTAAAAAAGAAACAGGATTTTGAATTTAGTTTACAGAAAAGAAACCATTACGCAATCTTGCTTTTTTTTTCCCCTTTCTAAAGTTCTACATAAAGAAAAAAGACAAACTTTCCATGACTGTTTGTTTATGTGACCCTTTATGATTATCTCTTTTCCCTCTTTTGCTTTACTATTGCAGATTTGCCAGATAATCCCACTCCGATCATCGAAGAAGCTCCTACCCCACCGCCACAACCACCACCCCCGCCCCCAGCGCCAACCCCTGCAGGTTTAAATGGCTGTAGCAGTAGTAATAGCACCAGCTCAAGCAGCAATGGTAGCACAAGCAGTAGTGTCTTTGCTAGTTTATTTGCTTCATCAACGGCCTCTGGAAGCTTACAACCTTCACAAACCCCTGCATTTTCTGACCTAATTAGAGCAATGGCTCACTCTGATCATCCGGCTGACCTTGCTCCATCATCCACAACTGAACCCATTTCTCTCTGTCTCGCCACCAATCATGGATCATCGATCTTCGCACAAGAGCGTAGGCAATATGCTCCTCCTCCTCCTCAACCAGCAATGTCTGCCACTGCATTATTACAAAAAGCAGCCCAAATGGGAGCTGCTGCTACAAATGCATCGTTACTTCGCGGACTAGGGATTGTTTCATCTTCTACATCATCTACTCAGCAAGAAAACATGCCATGGGGCCATAGGCAAATGGAGCCAGAGAATACCTCTGTAGCTGCTGGGCTGGGACTCGGTTTACCTTGTGATGGAAGCTCAGGGTTAAAGGAACTAATGATGGGAACTCCTTCCGTTTTCGGACCAAAACAAACAACACTCGATTTTCTTGGATTGGGTATGGCTGCAGGAGGAAGTCCTAGCAGTGGCTTATCAGCTCTGATTACATCCATCGGCGGCGGCCTGGATGTGGCTGCGGCGGCAGCTTCTTTTGGAGGTGGAGAATATTCCGGCAAAGACCTGGGAAGAAGCTCATGATTTTGTCAGGAAAATTAAGATGGCACAACACCTGTATAGAGCATATTGGTTTTAGGGCAATTGATTTAGAAAGAAAGAAAGCAGTAGCAAGGATAAAAGATTTAAGTTTTGCATAAAAATATGTTGCTCTAATCAATGTTGGATCAGCTGATCATCAAAAGAGAGGATTTTTCACTGTAAAAATGTTTTTGATGCTGAGATATGATGATGAACTCTAGGCATCTTGCTGCTGATAAATTATCAGATGTATTTATTTTTAAGTTGAATCTTGTAATTGTTTATATTTAGATTTTGCTTTCTGCAATTCTGTTGTTTCTCATAAATGAATGAAATGGAATACTAGTATAAAAGTTATTGTAAGATTTTGGTTTTTTTTTGGTTGACCATGGAGGCATGGCTTTGACCTCATTGGGGTTGGGTTTTTCAGAAATTGTACGAAACTATTTATAAATAGAGCATTGTCATTTTTTACTCTCTGGTTTTGCTTTTTCCGTGTGAAAGGAGAAAAGAAATTTACTTTTCATTGGAAATTGCTAATTTATACAGTATAATTTAATTAATAGGATAATTACTATTGTATAATTTAAATACAATTAAGTGTATTTTTTAGGTTTGGAAAAAAAAAAAGTGTATTTTTTAGGAAACAATTAAGTTGATAGTATAAATAAAGTTTCGTTGAAAGAAGCTTACAAAAAATTATGTTTCATAAATTTTAGAAGTAAATGGAATTTTTCCCCTTTAGAGGGGATTGATTATGTCCATGTTATGTTATAAAAGCACGGGTGTCCTAATTTAGCATACTTATACCATTGATTTATGCATCAAATTGTTTGTCTTTCTTGATATTTAAATTATGTTTTTTTTTTTTTTGAAAGAAAAAGTACTTTCTAATTTGATCATATTAAACCAAACAAAGTCTAAAATTTTATGAATTGATCAGATCTTAATTATTATGAAGTAAGATAAATATTAAATTTTCTGGTAATGTGCTTGAAAAATATGATATATAGTTCGAAATTTTCTGGTACTAATTAAAAATAGGTCAAAGTTTAGATTGAGAAGAGATGAGCAATGCACGAGGCAGCATATAATAGAAGGATAATGAGAATGACAAGATAAAACGAAAAAGGAAACTCCAACTTCTTTTAAATCAAATGATTGAAGAGTTATTATTACTTGGAGAAAGTTTCTATCTTTTTTTCAATTTTATTTTCAAGATTTCAATTCATCATTTATTGAAATAAAATAATTAATTTTATCATTTTTTATAATAAAATTTAAAAATAACAATGAAATAAATTTTTTCTAATATTTTATTAATATTGATTATAGTTATTTAAGAGAATATGAAAGGTCTTTACATATTAAATACAATTATTTTAAAAATTTTAAAAATCTAAAAATGGCACATAAACTCTTATTAGATTGTAATTGTGCCTTATCATCAAACAATTTTCAACTTTTATAGTCAGATAGATAGATGTATCCAATGGAAGCATTACTCTTTCTTGATTTCTTTTATTTTTTCACCAACAATAGAACAAAGTTGCAAATTGAGGGCCAAAATCATTTTTTGGCCTGTGATGCTTTGGGTCTTTTAGCCCCTAAATATACTAGTAGGCACTTTTAGCCCCTGTACTATTAAATAAAGATACTTTAGGCCCTTCCGGCCGGTCGGCCATTTTTTCCGGCGACAAATCTTGCAAATGAATATATCAAATTGAAGCCCTCGATGTAAGGATTTCAAATCCGGTCTCATATTTGTCATCCAACCACCGGAAGACCTCGTTTTATATGTTTAAAGTTTTTTCTTCAAAACTTTAAACACATAAAATGAGATCTTCCGGTGATTGGACGATAGATATGAGACCAGATTTGGAATTATTACATCGAGAGCTTCAATTTGGTATACTCATTTGCAAGATTTGTCGCCGAAAAAAAATGGGTCAAACGACCGATCAACCGGCTAGAGGGCCTGGAGTACCTTTATTTAGTAGTACATGGGCTAAAAGCGCCCACTAGTATACTCAGGGGCTAAAAGTCCCAAAGCACAATAGTACATGGGGCAAAAAATGATTTTGCCCCAAATTGAGCATTTATTGTGAATTTCGGCATTCAAATTGTGATTTAATAAAATATACTCTTGCCTTTTTTAATTTAAAAATTTTCTTTCTAGAGACAAAAAAAAATTTAAGAAATTAAAGTTT